>CAUYSK010060536.1:0-84729 GCA_963575035.1 Avahi laniger
CTAAGACAGGAGGGCTGCCAGTGCTGCCGCCTTATCCAATGACGGGCTTGACAGGAACAGATATGACTGCCCCAACCTAAGACAGGCGCGGTTCCCTGGGAGGTCCACTCCTAGCTTAATACAAAAAAGGGGGATCTGTCGGGAGCCATGAGGCCCGGCAGCCGCTTGTCCAAGATGGCCGCGAGCCATGTGGATCTGCCCCATTACCTAAAATGGCCAACCAAGCCCACACATTTACAAAAGCCCGTGAAAAGAGCTTGTAAGTTTCCATTTACCCAGTGTGACATAACCCCTGGGCGGCCCACACGTGTAAATCTCCATGGTAACTCCCGCCTTGGAAAGTACCGCCTAACTACTTCCTCCTTATGCCCTATTTAAGCCTCTGCCCTACTGCCCTTAAAGGAGACTTGATCAGACTCCTGTCTTGTCTCCATTTCTTGTGTCTTGCCTTTCCCATTTCCCACTCCCTCCTCCCAGGTACCCACGAATAACTGGTTCCGCGGGTCGGGACACTAGATGTCTTAAACTTATGGCCCTCACAAAGCTTGCAAAATATGACAAACCATTATAGGTTTTTTTCTGTCTTCCCTGCCTTGGCCACAGTTAATTTCACCATGTTCAAGTGTAATATGGGATGTAATATATGGAGGCAAGAGATTTAGAGCCTTCATTGCCTTGCAGTGAATAAGCTTCTGCAGTTTGGGTCCCTGGAGGTAAAAGCAGCAATAACAACAGGCCTAATGTTGGGTAACCATTTGTGTGCAGTTTCTGTTTTGTATTGTTAAGTGAGACGAAAGTGCCCGGAGGAAACCATGACAGCACTGGGCTAAAGTCACTCAAAATGCAAACGCCATATATTCTGTAACTGAGATGCACGGCAGCTCTTACACACACCCTAGAAGAGCATCCTAGTGCAAATAAAGGCCGTGCATTACCAAAAAACAACAGAAAATGTTCTGGTGTCATCAATATCGTAAGCTTGATGGTCTGAAAGGACAGCAAAATTCAGTTAGAAAGTTTCAGGCTGGTATTTCCAAACGCTCTACTCAGAAAAGTAATGGCAACTAGTATTTACTGAAGGCCTACTATGTGTGGGTCCTGTGTTAGTACCTGAGGTTAGCATTGAGTCCTCCAGAAAAATGTATTCGAGGCCTGACCTCCAACACCTGTGAATGTGACCTCAGTTGCAAAGAGGGTCTTTGCAAATATAACCAAGGTAAGAAGAGGTCACATTGGATCAAGGTGGGTCCTAATCCAATGACTAGTATTGTTATAAGAGGGAAACGTGAACAGAGTCACAGGGAAGAGCGCCATGTGGAAGACGGAGGCAGAGATCGGAATTACACAGCTGCAAGCCAAGCGATGCCAAGGATTGTTGCAACCACCAGAAGCCAGGAGAGAGGCCTGGATTCTTCTCAGATCCTCCAGAAGGAATCGACCCTGCCAACACCTTGATTTCCAACTTCTGTCCTCCAGAACTGTGAGCAAGTAAACTTTCTGTTGTTTTCAAACACCCAGTCGGTAGGAATTTGTTACAGCTGCCCTAGGGAACCACTATAATTATGAATAAAATCCTTAGTACCAGTTATGCATTTTCATCCCCTTGATGGAAAAACTAAGTCACTAGTACAAAATCACATAGAGAGCAAGTGTGGGATCCAGGATTCAGGCCTAGGCTATCTAACTCCTAATAAAGCCCAACCAAGTACTAACTACTTGCTAACAGGCACGGAATTTTCCATTGTGTCTGCAGAGTGGTTTTTCTATGAGAAGCTTTTAAGGAGATGATCCCTAAAAAAAAAAAATGCAGAGAATTCAGTAGTTTCTTGCTAATAAAATGCAGAAATGTGTCTTGGCTGGTATTTGATCCACCTCCACCACAGGTGGCATGAACATTCTCTTTAGGGGACAACTCCAATTAGCAAGAGTATTCGAAGAGGAGCAGCCCTGTGAATCAGACCAAAAAGTCAACGAACATTTGCTGAATGCTGAGAAAAATGTGAGGCAGACAGCCTGCTGTGAGAGATTATGCAGCCCTTGACTTTGAGGAGCTCAAGCCTTCATTTTCTCATCAAATAAATGGGTCCAACCACCTACTCACGCCGGGGCTTTTACTCAGAGTCAATGAACTAAACACCAACGGTGTGCTCTGTGTTAGCTGCGGCAGAGTGGTACTCATCGGACAGGCTCCCCATTTCCCAGGTGAGGCAGAGCCACATGACTAGTCTTGGCTAATGGAACATGAGGACAGGTGACATGTACCATGTGCAGGGTAAAGAACAGAAGACCCAGCAACAACAGCTCCTGTAATCTCTCCCTCTGCTGAGGCCATGTTCCAGATGGTGGAGCCTCGATCTATGAGAAACAGAGACTTCTGCCATCCAATCTGTAGGGGTCTTTGTGTAAGTGAGAAACAGGCTTCTATGTGTGAAACTTTTGGGGAAATTTGTTACTCCAGCAAAGAACTATCCTATCCTAATACATTATCTAATACATGTCCTTTCATGGGCACATTACCATAAACAATAGGTTAAATTTCAAGATAAAACAACATAATTCTATGAACCTGAACATCAAGAATATTCTGGTGGACAGAAGTTTACAATATATTATACAAGTTCTGTTCAAATGATTGCCTTCCCTCTATACCAAAAGGATACAAAAAACAAAATGAAATAAATTCTTTTTCTCATAACCTATCCAGGGCATTGCACATGGGGAGTGTTTTCAGAATTGGGCCTCTTCCTAGAGATAATTAGGCACCGTCCAGCTGCACCCAGAATGGCTCTTTAAGAAGCAGAGATTCTGCCTTCTGTGTGTGGTCCCTGGCCCTTTACGGACCTCAATCTGGAGTCCAACAAACGTTTGGTATATGGATATCTCTCATGAGAAAGGCCAACATTCTCACACAAACTCATCAACATAGCCTCCATTAAATACCCATCCTTTCTGGCTGGCTTCAGGGTTCTGTCCCCTGCCCCTGTCCTTGGGCAAACCCCAGCCTAGATTCTGCTGCATCTCATGACATAAATTGAACTCCATCGAAGTATCTCCCACCTTTGCCTTCCCCCAGGGACCCAGAGACTGCCTAGAGCCCAAGAGCTAAAAGGCCCCAGGGCAGAGTTTCAGCATCACCATCCCAGTCTCTAGAAAGTCCCACCACCTCAGCAAGGCCACCTTACAGCATCTGCAGAAATACCCTCTGCATTTCCTAACTGCAAGGACAAGCTCCAAATGCTGGAGCTCAAGCAACAACTGCAAGAGGGATCTGCAAAATGAGAGAGAGGCAGGACGTGGGAGGCACCAAAGAGCAACAATGTGTATCCCGTGCACTGCAGGGATGCCTCTGAGCGTGCCTGGAGGTGGGGCATGGGGGAGGGGCACAGAGCTTACCCCCAACCCACCCCTCATCCCACCCAGCTCCTACCTAACCAAAGCAGCTCAGACTACCTATTTTACACATTAGCTTTGATGTACAGATTTCCTTGGAAAAAAAGTCTCTGGATACTGAAATGGCTTGGATGGTGGGACTCGGCTCTCCCACTGACTTGTGCACCCCCAGACAAGTCCGTTGGCCTCTCAGAGACACAGATCCCTTTCTCTAATAAACCAGGGCAATAAACCACTTCACAAGCCTAGCGTGAGGATTAACTAAAGTGATTATGCAAAGAGTGCCTGATGCACTATAGATGGTCAACAAATGTTCCTTCTCTTCCCCCTAAACACAAACACTGGCCAAATAAGTCTGTCGCACATGGGGCTAAAGATGTTTATTTTGCGATTATTAATAGTTGCGTGAGGGCCTTTTCTAAAGTTTTTGGTGGGAGCCCAAAATCTCTAGGTAAACCAGCATGTCCTGCTGTTTACCCAAAAATGGAGCTACCCATTTCAACAAGTACTTAATGAGCACAAAGAAGACAGCAGATGTCTCATCAAGCAGGAAAAAAAACCCTCATAATTAGTAAACTGTTCCTCTTCTTGTAAAGACACTTGTCATTCGTTTTAGGGCCCACTCAGATAATCCAGAATGATCGCATGTCAAGATCCTTAATTTAATTATCCTCTTTGCAAATAAGGTCATATTCACAGATTCTGGGTGGATGTACCTTTTCGGGGGGCCACCATTCAACCACTACAGCCCTCTACAGGGGTCTGAGCACTGCCATCTGGAAGGTAAGCTAGCCAGTCAGAGCACGCCATGCCCCCCTCCTTCCCCAGCCCTCAATGCTGAATCCAGCCTCACAGCCCAGCCAAAACCACGCAGTGTGTCATACGGATATAGACGGATACAGGGAGAAAGCAGTAACCAGCGGTGTCCAACAGAAATAGAACGCATGGCACTTATGCAATTTAAATGCCTCTAGTAGCCACATTACAAAAAAGTAAAAAGGAAGAGGTAAAATCAATTTTGATAATATATTTTATTTAACCCAACATACCCAATACAGGAAAGACATGCTCCTTGTCTTCAAAGTGCTTACAAAAGAGGTGAAGAAATAAGGCTCAACTCCATGAAATGTTCGAGCAGGTTCCCCCAGGACTAGTTGAAAAGCAGCAACCACGCCCAAACACAGACACAAGAATGTCGCAGGTTGTACTGCAGCAAGGGCCTTGGGAAAGGAATGGAACAGATATGAGTGCTGTGAATTCAGAGGACAAGACCACCATGGAGAGAGCTGAGTTGTCCTCAGGCTGCATTAGGACATGGGTGGCAAGAGGGGAAGGAGGATGACAGATCTGCGGGGCCGGTGGCAGCTACCCAGACGTGCCCGGAGGTGAATTTTTCAAAGACACCCCTTCTGGGCATACGCAGCAAGTCCATGGCTTGATGAGTAGGTTACTGTATATGCAAATCAGTGAACACGTTATTAGTGATGGGCTGTACTGTGTCCCCAAAACATGCTGAAGTCTTAACCCCCAGTACCTCAGAATATGACCATATTTGGAGACAGGGTCTCTACAAAGGTGATCGAGTTAAAATGAGGTCACCAGGGTGGGCCCTGATCCAATAGGTCTTGCATTCCTACAAAAAAGGGGGTTAATATTTGGACGCAGAAGCAGATTCGTACAGAGGGATGAAGATGCAGAGACAGGGAGAACATCATGTCAAGATGAAGGCAGAGACCACGGTGATGCTTCTACAACCCAAGGGGTGCCAAGGAGAACCAGTAAGCCACGAGAAGCTAGGGAGAGGCATGGAACAGCTTCTCCCTCATAACCCGCAGAAGGAAGCAGCCCTGCCAACACCGTGATGTTGGACTTCTGGCCTCCAGAACTGTGGGAGGATAAATTTCTATTGTTTAAGCCACCCAGTCTTGGGACTTTGTTACGGCAGCTCCAGGAAACTAATCCAGTGCCGCTCCCGAGTGCAGGCGCACAACGGCCCTGAGGGCGGGACCGAGGGCTGAGACCCACAACATCTGGGGAAACAAAGCAGCCGATGGAGAGTCCCAGGAGCTCCGGCTCCCAGGAGTCTCAGCCAAGTAAGTAAACGTCCTTCAGCTTTCAGTGGAAGAACCAAAAGTAGAAAACACAGCTTTTCTGACATGCGACAAAGTATGCCTCAAACACCCACACACACGCCGCGTTCACAGACTGGGCTAAGCAGACCTACAGCTGCTCCTGCTGACAGCTAAAGCCAAGGAAACACCAGCCTGGTGGGGGATGCCAAGTACCCTTGGGTTTCTAAGTTCATCCTGCCAACGGTGGCTTTGGGCAAACTGCAGGCAAAGAGAGAGCCCCACTGAAATTGAGTTCCCTCTGCAAAGGGAGGGGTGAAGGTGACAACATTAGCACCATCTCAATGAACATGAGAGAAGCATATTTAAAAAAAAAAAATCTGCAGATCTAAAAACAAACTTTTTCATCAGGGTGTGCACCTACCATCAGGATCTGAGATCTCCATGAGTTATTTTCTGTTCTTAGTATTAAGAGCGTGTGGCACTCCTTTTTTTTTTTTTCCAAATATTACCCCACTTAATCCTTGCAACTACCCACTGAGGTAGTTATTACCTCCACTTTGCAAATAAAGAAACTGAGACCAGAGAGGTTGTGTGACATGGCCAAGGCCACACAGCTGAGAAACAGAGCAAAGTTCTGGTCCCAAGTGCCTGCAGAGCACTGACTCTCACCATAAAACCCTCTCCCTCACCCCTGGACTGAGCCTCTCCATTGCCCTCTGTATTTCCCCAGCATGTGACCTAATGACCTTGAGCACGGAGAAAAGAAAACGTAAGCCCCAAGTCACAGCTCTGTGTAGATCCTGGCCCCAGAGAGAAAGGTTCCTGCATTTTTTTTTTTTCCTTTTCATGTACATGAGATTTCCTCCAACCAACAGAAAACGAAAATCCACAGGATAATGCCTTGACTCCCCTGGGGGTCAGCAATAGCCAAGGGTCTCCAAAAATAGCTTCCACACTGAGGTCCCCAGACCGCTGGGGGTGCCAGAGGTTCCCAAGACTAATTCAAAAGCAGCAAGGAAAATTGTCCACTTGCCTAAATGTTGGGCAACTGACCCATCAAGTAGTATCTTTGTTCTTGGGCTACAATCAAAACACATTTGTGTGGTAACAAAAACTACTTCCTTTGATTGGAAACTCTCATAGTTATAAATGCCTTTCATTGATGTTTTAAGGATATAAAGTATTATGTAATAATTGCGGTTTGGTAACAAGCTATTTCAAAACATCTGGTTTGTGGGGGGCACATACAACAGCAGCCCTTTGCTGGAGGAGACGGGGAGTGAGCAAACAAGGGTTCAGCACCAGCACCTGTATCATTCACAGTTGGAAAACTGAAAAACACCCCGTAGCAGAATCCAAGTTTATCATTAATAAAATCACATTTCTCAGAGTGTCATTCTCCCAACCTGTTTAACAAAGTTCATGTTCAATCATTAACCTTCACAGTGGGGAGCTAAATGAACCAGAATTTCCATGTTACATATATAAAAGGAATCAGAAATCCCATTTCCGAAAGAAATAACTCAAACCAACCAACTCATTGGTCAGTGGATTAGTTCCCTAATAGAAGCGTGCCCGTCCCAATAAAGCCAGTGTTGTAAAAGAAGCAGGAAATGCCAGAGCAGTAATGCCTTTCTGTGATTTGACTTTCTATGGGTTATTTATTTCTCTATACGAAGCCTCAATTTCCCCAGCAATAAAATGGGGATAATATCCGCCACCTGGTAATGAAGATACAGCTATAAATTACTTTGAATTGCTTGGATCATCAGCATTATGCAAATTGACAATATCATTAGAGAGCTCCTAAACACAGTTATAAATCTTATAAAAATACTTCAATGGAAATTAAGGCTCAATTAAGGGGCCCCATGTTTTAAAAATTTCCATCACCTTGTTATTTTCAAGACAAGAACATATACAGCCCACTTAGATGCTTCTAGAAAAGAGATAAAGGGCTTTCTCCCACAGTCCTGATGAAGGTCTGCACTGCTCAATGGCTGGCCCATAAGAAGGGAAGAGGACGTATCTGGCAGAATAGCTTCAAGCCCGGCTGAAACCAAGAGACCAGGAGAGGCGTCCTCAGGAGATGCCACTGGCTCAACAACCTTGTCCCAAGTACGACAACCATATTTCTTGGCAAAAGGCTACAACAAGGTCCAGTGTATCTTATAAATTGTCTTTCAAGCATGGTATATAGGAACAAAGCTGACTCAATTTTAACTTTATGCTTATCCCAATGCCTTCAGAAGAAGCAAAGTAAGTCCAAAAACCTGAAACAAATGGACCGGAAGCTCTGAGACTCAGGGTTTCAACACTCAAAGCTCTGCTAACCTAAGAAGTCCAATTCTAGCAACACCCTGCCTCGGGGGGACCAACCCGTGGCCGCCCTCAGGAAGGGAACTCCATCATACCCCAGCACCTTCTCAGAGACCCCAGCGCCCTCCTACCATCAGCATCCTGGGACTAAAAAAAAAATGCATCTACAGTTCCCAAAGTCAGAGAGGTCACAGGCTGGATGAGTCCAGAGCTAGCCAAGACAATCAAGCAGCAAATTAAGGAAATAGAGCTGGGTGTTTTCTTGCAAACACCTCTCAGAAAGTCCTTCTGCCTTGCCTAGTCTAGCCTGTGGCCAGACTCTAACTCAGGACTGTCCCATCTGGGAGCCCAGGTCCCGCTCAGCCGGAGGGCACTGAAAGCAGAAACCACACACCCTGCTTCCCGGTGCCCACCACCACGACTAGCAACCAGGCCAGTTTCTACGGACTGCGTCTGCTGCTTCTTGTCTTTCTCCATCATGGCTATGAAACCAACACTCTAGGCAGACACCCCAGATCTGGAGTGGAGCATTCTTCAACGTGTGGAAAGAAAAACAACTTGAATACAAGAGAAAATGCAAGAAAATGGCTGAGAACAGAAAGCCCTTATTAAAGAATCTTTTTCAAATTTGAGGTTGTAGCATTCACTAATAATGGAGAAATGTGTAAAACCATTCGACAGAATCCAAAATGAGCCCAAGTTCAAGGAAGCAACACACCAATAGCTGTGCCCTTTGATGGATAAGCATAATTTAAGCTTCAAGAACTCCTTTTTCCTCCCCTAACCAAAAGCACGTGGATTGTTAGAAAAACAACTCTGAATGCGGGTGTTAAAATTTAAATGTCTCATTGAGCTGACTATCCTGCACTCAGCTGGTGATCAATTTACCTTTTAACTGTCTTTTCCAGCTCAATAATTTGCTCTAGGTAAAGCAATGCCTCCTGCTTAGGTGAGATCACGAAACTAAGAAAACAGGGACAGGCTTTCACATAGAGGGGCCCTCATCTGGGGAACTGGGTCGGAACCATGAGTACCAAAGAGCAGACCTGGGGACCCAAAGACGTGTGAGAAACAGCCCCACCTTGAACCAAGGAGCTTAGTACATCAAGAGCCGACATGTGCATGAAGACATTTAACCCACAGCAGTCCTGGGTACATGTCACACAAATGTTACGAACAGAATGATGGGGCTGCTCTGCCCCGGACCACCCTGGACCACCCTGCACAGGGCTGGATGGGGCAGGGAAGTACTGCCGGCATGGAAACCTGCAGGAATTCAGTTCACAAAGGGCTGTGGTTTGGACTTTCCTTTCATGCAATGGGAGACACGCTTCAGTGCTATTTCCTCTCTTCCCAAACACGTGAGCCAGAGCTTCTACTAATTTTAAACCAGCCGCTTACCCTGCATGGCTCTGCAGAATCACAAGCCATCATCAAATCAATAAAAAGATCCCTACTGTGCCTCACTCGGGAGCACGTTCCACGGAGCCACCCGCGTGAGCAGCCGCAGCCCCATAAATCAGTACCCACACCCCAGAGCGTCTGCCATGGCGACCATCGACGTGGGGTTCAGGTTTGAAACTGCCATCTGTTTTCCTTAACCCCACCCCTTAA
Organism: Avahi laniger; assembly: GCA_963575035.1. NCBI lineage: Eukaryota > Metazoa > Chordata > Mammalia > Primates > Indriidae > Avahi > Avahi laniger. The sequence goes on from CAUYSK010060536.1 coordinate 9,396, forward strand.
GGCACTGCTATGGTCTGAGTGTTTGTGTCCCTCCAAAATTCACCTGTTGAAATCTAATCCCCAATGTGATTGTGTTAAGAGGTGGGGCCTTTGGGGAGTTGGTTAGGTCATGAGGGTGGAGCCCTCATGAATGGGAGTAGTGCCTTATAAAAGAGGCTTGAAGGAGCCCTTGTCCCCTCCACCGCGTGAGGACACAGCAAGGAGATGCCATCTAAGAGGCAGGGAGCCCTCACCAGACACCAAATCTGCTGGCGCCTTGATCCTGGACTTCCCTGGACAGTTTCCATTTTCCAATTTCTATTGCTTCTAAATCACCCAATCTAAGGTATTTTGTTACAGCAGCCTGAACGGACTAAGACAGGCACCTTATTGGGTCTCTCCCTACTTGTACCCTCCCAGCACACCTCTTCTTCTTCTATTACAGCTGCTCCAGAGAATGATACACACTTTCTGTAATATGCCCCTGCACCCTCTAAATAAGTTTTCATAAAACAAGTTTCTAGAAGTAAAATTCTGGAATTTGATTCTCTCCCCTTCATACTTAGCCCCTGTGCACGGACACACACACACATACCATTGTATGTTTTCCGTCTCTAACTACTAAGAAGACTCCTGATTTTATTTAAGCATATTTCCCAATCACCTTGGCCACAAGATGTGGCCACGTGACTAAGTTTTGGCCAATGGGATGTAAGCCCAAGTTCAGTGTGTGACTTCCAGGAAGGATCCTTAAGAGGAGGGAGCGCATCCATCTTAGTGCCTCCCTTCTTCCTCCACCTGAATTCAGTAACCGAAGCAGTCATCTTGGGCCATGGGGTAATTAGCACAGGAACACGTAAGAGAGGGAGCCTGGGTCCAATTACCTACCTCCAGCAGGCTCTGAAAGCCACTCGACAGGCATAACGCATGCCTGAGTGATGCAGTTTTCATGTTAATAAAGTAAGTTATCGAATTTGAGTTTGAGTTTCTTCAGAGCAATAACACCCAAAAATACTCACATTTATAAATATGTTCCAAGCATGCCTATTTCCAAGCCTCCGAGAAAGATAAAAAGCAACAGAGCTAAACACATACGCATGAACAAGTGCATACACACGCATGAACACACACACACACACACACCACTAAGTCACCCGCCACCTTGCCACACAACACCATGCAACTAAAACAGACTCTTCTGGAACAGGCAGTCTCATTTATCCCAGTATCATCTTGGATACCTCCAAGTGTCCTTCCCCACCACTGAGCTCCTAGAGAGAAGAGACTATTCATTCAACTCAGTACCCCCAAGGGCCTAACACAATCCCTGTGATACAGTTTGATAATGAATGAAATCAAATTCACGTACCTGTCCAGGAAAGAGGGAAATGAGTGCAGAGAGGAAATACCAACATCCCCCTTCCTGACTGCGTCTGTGTCGGTGTTTCCAGGAAGCCTCCCTCATCCACTGTCCCTGGGCCCCCATCCCTCTCTCCCTACAGAAGCAAGTGCTCCCCCAGAGTCATTCGGGAAACTTCTGGCCATATCCAGGATCTGAGGCAGATCTAAACTGCAACCAGGCGACCTCCCTCTGAGACTAAACTGCTTGTTAAGGTGTCCTAGATAACTGGCATCAGAAAGTTACCGCCTTGCCCACTCTGAAGTGAAAACGAACACACAGACCTGAGAGCAAGCACCATCGTGCAATCCCTGAATTGTCTGTCTCCCTATATGAACTGAGTGACCTGGGGCAAGATGCTTAACACCTGTCTGAGCCTCAATTTGCTCATCTGTAAAATGGAGTTAAAATCCTTCTAGGTAATTCCTACTGTATTATTTCCAAGGGCTGTGGTAACAAATCACCACAAATCGGGTGGCTTAAGACAACAGAAATCTACTCACATTTCTGGAGGCTAGAAGTTCAAAGTCAAGATGCAGAATCCATCCTTGCCTGGCTTCTGGTGGCTGCTGGCAATTCTTGGCATTCCTTGGCTTGTACCTACATCACCCTAATTTCTGCCTCTGTCTTCACACAGCCATCTTCCCTTTGTGAGTGTCTGTGTGTCCCCTCTTATAATAAAGATACCAGCCACCGGAATCAGGGCTCACCCTAATCTAATCCAACTGCATCTTAACTAATGACATCAGCAAAGACCGCCATTTCCAAACAAGGCTGCACTCACAGGTACCAGGGATTAGGGCTTGAATATATCTTTTTTGGGGGACACAATTTAACCTACCTAGCTGACCGTGAGAGGATTCAAGAGAAAATGACCTCAAAGCACAAAGGACAGTGCCCGGAGCACACAGTAAGTGCTGCACGAGCAGGAGCTCACCTCATTTTCAGCCATTTATCAGCCACACCACAAAACAGTTTTCTCCTACAGCAGGCCAATTTCGCAGAAGATCAGGCCTGGCTGCTTTGCTCCTCAAAAAAACAAAAACTGCAAGTGAGAAACCAAAAGCTAACAGGCCAGCATCCTCATGGCTGATGATGAGTTGTTAACACTTTTAAAACAAACAAACCAGGACTTGGTATGAAATCACTGATGTAAATATTTTATCAGTGGGTATCCCCAAAAAAACACCATGCACGCACGTGGGCCCCACATACCTCCTCCCTGGAGGAGCTGGTTCTACCAAGAAGGAGCCACATGGGCTGCTCTGAAAGCAGAGACGGGTTTATTCCAGGTGTGCGCCTCCGGTTCCAGCGCCTGGCCGCCTTCCAGCTGAGCAAAACCTCCCAGAAACGAGGCACACACAGGCCACGTTGAGACCCACAGCTCAAGCTGAGGCTGAATCTGGGGCAGCCGCAAGAGCACTGGGCTTCCCAAGAGAGCCAGGCGACAGCTCGGCCATGGAAAGTGATAAATAAATCACGGGCAGAGCCTTTTCCCCATTCCCCCTCGCAGTGGAAACCGAAACACCCATCACAACGATCAAAGCCGCGGCCCACAACTCGAGATTGACTTTGACTGGGGCTCATTAAGTCATAAGCTTCTGTAGAGTGGATTTTCTCCATGGATAATGCTTGAAAATTAGGAAGTTAAGTGGCCTAGGAGAACCTGGGACCCATTAACCAACTAGCCAGTCAGAGCCTCCATTAAAAGAGAAAAATGGCTGAAAATCTGAAATCCGTTCTTGGGCAGCTGTTCAAAGATTCCATTATGAGTTTTCAGGAAGCCCCCCTGGGGTTCACGCCTCCATGAGGCCAGAAGAGCCTCGACTGAGAAGGCAGAGGCCAGGGTTCGAATCCTGGCCACGTCTGGAATCTTAGGGGGTCTCCTTCCTTCTGTCTGAGCTTCAGTTTCCTACAGGAGAGGTGCCACCTCTCGTGTAAGGCACACAGATCCCACGACTGAGACCCGTGTGTAAAATCGTGGAGGGGAGCCAAGGACTTGGTGCGCATACCATAGGCACTTAAGAGCGGACTGTTCGTAAGTAGAGATCAGTACATGAGAGAGTCCCATCTGCTAGTTACCGAATGATGAGGCCACAGATTAGGAACGTAACCAACTGAAAAAGTCACGAAGTCACAAAACAACCAACCACGCAAGTCCGAAAGGAAAAAGCAAAGTGTCCCCACATGTCACCACTGTTACCCTAAATAAATTAAATAAGTAATTGAAAAGGTTCCAAAACAGGATGGCCAATGCCACCCTAGAGTTAGGACCTCAGGACTCAGGACTCTGCCTGAACTTTTACTCTGTGACTTGGTTGTCAGGAGACTTAGGTACACCTGGAGCTACAGCTTTCTCATCTGTGAAATGGAAATAATAGTGTGTCTGCCCCCAAAGATTCTATATGAGGATTAAATGAGATCCCTCTCCTAACATACGCCGGGCAGGTGCTAAATAAATGTCAGAGCCACCTGTTTCTGTCCCCTTCTTCCTCTCTCCCGCATTTTTCACCCACTCCTATCTTCACAAAGGCCTCTCCAATTCCTCTGTCCAGAGGGAGGGCTCTCTGTCCTAGAAGGTGCTTCCTGAAATCCTAAATACCCTCATTCCTGAACACCAATCACCTACATCCTCCCACGGCCCCAGCCACGGCCCCAGAGCCTCCGGACAGAACAGTCTCCACCCGCAGTTCCCACATGTGTGTTACAAGAACACCCTGGTCCCTGACGAAGTGTTCGCTGGCCAACAACAAAAGTAGAAATGAAGGCACAACTGCAGTGAGCTCTTCTTAGAACTAAACTTTACTTATCCCACTTAAAGGACCATCCTTTATTCTGAGGATGAACCACTGCCACATTTTTGTATTAAAATGTGATTCCGTTTATAAAATGGTGATGATATAATGGAGGGTGATTTTTTTTTTCATTGTTCTCATTTGATCAGATAAAAGTAGGCGACCCCGTGTCAGGAGCCCAACTTGTTTGGTGTTTTGGGGGTTTTTTTTTCATTATTTTACTGGTCCATAAGATCCAAGTCTGGGAATTGCCAGACTATGCTAATCAATTTCCCTCAACTGCCTCCATTTCCACCGCAGCTCAACTTCTCAACCCTAATTTACAAACTCAGCTTCTGCTCTCACCATTCAAGTGACACTGTAGCATCAATGGTCTCCAAATCCCAGCCCTCTCCCCTGAAGTCCGCATGTGACAGCCGCAGCCAGGTCCTTGCTACACTCAGACCAGCCCCCCAAAGGGGAGGCCATCCCCACTCTTTCTAAATAGAGCTTTGATCAAGGCAAAGGTGTCGCAATGCCCATGACACAAAGCCGAGCCTCTGCGGTCCTCGTCACCACCCCATCCACCAAAGCATGGGCTGTGAGCTGGAAAAACTAAGGGCTCCCAGCCTCACTCTTGCCCAAGTCCCAGCAAATTGCTCAGTTTCTCTGAGCCTCAGCCTCTTCTCACCCGGTCAAGTCATGATCACAATCGTCTCCACCCCATAGGGGTCTTGAGGAGATTCGACAAAATCAAGTGTGTAAAGCGCTTTGCCCAGTGCCTGGGACACAGTTAGCAGGAGTATTCGTAGTAGAGCATGCGCTCTTTCCGGCTTTATCTCCCACCACTCTTTATAATTCCAGCAAAACTGTCTGTGGCTCCCCAAATACACTGCATACTTTCCCATCTCTGGGACTCGGCCCACACCATCCTGGAACTCCATCATGTCAGGGACCACCTTCGTGATCCTTGTTCACTATCACAGCTGGAAGAAACGTGGTCCTTCTCCGAAGTCCGGCAGCACTGGGTCTGTGCCACTCCTGTACCACTCGCCACATCACTATACATGCACGATGCTACCCGCATACTCTGAGGTCTATGGGCACGTTTTCCCTCTCTTCGTAAACTCTTAATTACTTAAGGTCAAGGGAAAACTCTGGAACTCCAACCGTACCTACTACTTTGCTTTACAAGTAAGTGAACAGTAAGTAACTGTTCTAAAAAGCCAGTGACACAATCCCAAATAGGTCATTGTAAAATACATGGTAAGCAGAGACAGAATAAAGACCTCTTATGTCCAATGTTGAATTTCTTCCAAGGACCGAGGCTAGCAATGTTTACATGTGGGTGTACACATTCACGCACACACACAAGCACACAAATACGTTCATCCCCAAATCTCGGGCAATGCAAGTGGACAGTAATGAAAAATTTAATCCAATGGGACTGAAAACCATGGTCCTTAGGGCCTGCCCTTCGTCCTCCCATGCTTCAGACTGTCGGTATGTGACTCTACTTTGTTCTCTGATTAACATCCACGTCTTTGTACTGCTGATCTCTGTGTTGTTTTAACTATGTCTTTTTTTGGTTTAGTCTTTACCACAATATTTCCGTATCTTCACTCAGATCACCATTTGCAAGTGGCATCGCAATTTATTTTACGAAGCCAGCCTTTATCCCTCTGTTGAAAACACCCACCCATGTTGGGTTCTTAATCCACTCAATTTCCTTTTTACGGTATCCTGTGTTTGTAAATAACTAAAATCTAGAGAGATTTTAATTTCTTTCCATTCTGCTTTCATCCTCCATCTCTCAAATAAATAAAAATTGTTTAAACAGGAAAGGGAATAGGCAGTGTGTCCTCCCCTAAATGCACTTAGAGAAAGGGCATTTCTATTTCAAAATCTTTGAGGCTCTTTTAGTCCACACAGGAACTCATTAAAATTGAGGTGCTCTGGAGAGCCCAGGAAACTTAATGAGCCTCCCAGAAGCAAGCTGTTCATCCCCTTGAAGTCAGTGCAGAACCAACATACGGAAAATGATCATCAGCGGCTTAGTCCTGATGATGGACCCATGGGGTGGGTTTTACCTCTTCGATCCAAAATTTAGGTTGAAAAAAGGTACTTTCTACAGAGACAAAAAGAGATGGAGACGAGTCATTTGAACTAGCAGCAAAACCAAGATATATCTGGAATCCTCCAGACTCTGCTTCCAGAATCTTACTTAGCATTGACCCTGCAATATGTCCTAGGTCATGAGAGAGAATACCCCCTAGAACTAGAGAAGTTCAAGTTCAAACTCCAAAAGCTTGGGGATTTTAGAGTCACCAAAAGGGGAGAAAACGCTATTGGAATGTAAGAAAGCGAGGGAAAAACATTTCAGGGAAGAGGAAAAATGGGAAGAATAAATTTTTTAAAAGACAATGTGAAAATGAAGAGTTATAAAAACCTGATTTCAAGTTCATGACTGGTGACTAGAAATTTCAGAATTTCATCTCTTTTTCTTTTCTTTCTTTCTTTCTTTTTTTGTTTTTGAAACAGTCTCACTCTACTGCCCAGGCTCGAGAGCACTGGCATCATCATAGCTCACTGCAACCTCTAACTTGTGGGCCCAAGCGATTCTCATGCCTCAGCCTCCTGAGTAGCTGAGACTTACCTCGCACCACCACCCACCACCCACCACCTGGCTAATTTTTCTATTTTTTGTAAAGACAGAGTCTCACCATGTTGCTCAGGCTTGTCTCGAACTCCTGGCCTCAAGCAGTCCTCCAGCTTCAGCCTCCCAAAGTGCTAGGATTACAGGTGTGAGCCACCACACCTGGCCTATCTCTGTTTTTTAAAACCACAAATGGAATCATAGTAGTCCCTGCTTTAAAATATTCTCATTGCTTTTAGAATAAAATTCAAAAACCTTAGCACAGGCTGCTGTACAAACTGAAGCACAACTCACACAGTCATTAGACACTCACTCACTGAGGTCTCATTCAGTGCCAGCCCTGGGCTAAGCACCCCACACGCATGATCTCGTCTACTCTCCCCAAGAATGCTCTGAGGCTGCTATCAATCTTACACCCCTTTTACAGGCAAAGCGCCCACCGAGGCAGAGCGGCTCTGTACCTGGCCCGAGGTCACACAGCCAGGCTCTGACCTCAGAGCATTTGGTTCATGAGCCTGAGCCGGCCCTCTGAACTGCTACTTCCTCGTACTCACAGGAAATGAAGCCTAGAAAGTGGCTCCCACTGTTTTGCTGATTTTCTCACGGTGGAGCACCCTTGGTTCAGTGGCCGCTGCAGCCTCACAGAATGAAACACCCACCGGGATGGAGGAGCACAGAACTGTGGCTCGCCACCTTCAGTATTCCGAGCCCTGGGGGCACCCAGAATCCATGCACATGGCAAACATTCTGCTCTCCGGAAGAATCAGACCTTAGCACCCAGCCCTCAGGTCCAGAGTTTGGCCTGGACATTCTTACCAAGGCAACACCGAACAGCCACCTTTTACCTGCCTGTGCCGAATGGCCTCTGGGTCTTCCATCTATATTTGCTTCTAGGCAGGCCTGGCCACAGCTGATCACTCCCCTCACTAGTCATCGGGGGAAGGCAAATTAAAACCACAGCAACAGCCTGGTCAACATGGTGAGAACCCGTCTCTACGAAAAGTTTAAAAATCAGCCAGACATGATGGAATGCACCTACAGTCCCAGTTTCTCTGGAGGCCAAGGCAGGAGGATCGCTTGAGTCAGCAGTTTGAGGTTGCAGTGAGCTATGATGATGCCACTGCACTCTAGCCCGGGGAAAAGAGCAAGACCCTGTCTCAAAAAAAAAAAAAACACAGCAAGAAACACAGCAAGTTTCCACTTTGCACCTTGGGGAAACTAATTAAAAACTCTAAATTCCAAATGTTAGAAGAAAGGTAGGGAAACAGACCCTTTCATAAACTACTAATGAGGGCATAAATGGGTAGGACTATTTCATAGAGAAGTTGAAAATGTGCAAACCTTTTGATCAGCAATTCTACTTCCAGAATAACATTATAGAGAAAGTCTTGCTGTTAGGCACAAAATTTTTCACTGCTAGTCACAGTAATAACCTAATGTTTTGTTAATAAATGAATGAGCAAACGGTAGTATATTCATACAATGGTATACTCTACAGAAGTTAAAATAAATTATTAACACATCTATATGTGGCAACATAGATGGACCTCAAAATTATAAGAGTAAATTTAAAAACCCATTTGCAAAAGTAAAGGCAATATGATAGCATCTATGTATCCTTTAAAATCCTATGCATGGGGTATAGATGCACACTTTTGTGGTAAAAGGTTAAAAACATGGACAGAAAGGATATATGCCAACTTAAGGATAGTGTTGACCTCTGGGGTAGGAAAGAAAATAATGAAATAAAGAAAAGTCTTTGATGGTATCTGTAATGTTATACATTTTTCTTTTAAAATGTATCTTTTCTTTAAAAAGAAAATCTAAATTAAAATGACATGTTAAAATCCGATAAATCTGTTTGATAGGTACACTCATGTTGGTTATATTACTGTCAGTTCTTTTACGATGTTTGGAAAGATTGCAGACTTTAAAGCAACTAAAAAGTATACAGTTGAAAGCACCCAGGTTACTCTTATTATATAATCATCTAGGTTTAAGAACCATCAAGTACAGGGAACAAACTGGGATACTGCATGTTAAGTTCAACAAGAACAAAATACAAGGCAGAGGCAGCCGTTAAGAAACCAGAGATTAATTCTGTGATTGAAAGCTGCACATGAGAGGACAGTTTTCTAGAAAAGGAGACTCAGTAGTCAGGTTTCAAATGGGTCAATGGGAAGCTTTCTCTGCGAAACTGTCAACAAACACGGTCACAGACGGAATTCATAGTCAGGCCAGACAGCAAACAAGGACCCACGCTACATAAGGCTGCATTTAGCTGTGGGGAAGTGAACCAGCTGGGAGACAGCATTCCTTCTCCGTCAAGCTGTCCAGAATCGTGTGCGAAAAATCCAACAAGAAACAAGGCATCACGAGGGCACCGACACCATCTTTATTTGTGTCAGCTCACCCCACCGGCAAGGAGGCGCGGTGTTGCCGGGAGGGGCAGGGACGGAGGGTCCAGTGACTGCAGAAGCCTCTCAAGGAAGCGTCCACGAGGGTTTGCAAACTAGACAAAAGCAGCACACACGTGTGCAAACGAATCGAGGAGGATGGGTTGTTGTGACTGCTCACCCAGGTGGGTTTTCTGCCGTTTTTCCACCCCATAGGTAATACTTTCCCACCAATCTGAACGAGGGAGGGGGCAGCGTGGCTTCCTCTCCCCCAGTCCTTGGAAATCACTGCTGTCAAATGTGGGAGGTGGGGAACAGTTAACTGATGGGAAGAGGTGGATTAAAGAGTTTAGAAGACAAGAACATCCACCTGGGCCACAGGCTTTGGAACAAAAAGCACTAGTAACACCCATGACCGGGCCAGGCACCCAGAAGTCCTGATAGAACCTACAGGAGGAGGGCCCTGAACGGCTGACTGACTTCCATGGCATCTGCAGCTCTTGGAGTGTGGGGTCAACGAGGGGCAGATCAGACTGAATTTAGAAAAACAAAGAAATCAACATGCTGTGCCTCTGCCCTAAGCAACACGGGGCAATTTACACCACACACACACACACACACACACACACACACACACAGTACAGATTTGAACCCTGTTTCGTAAGAATTCTCTTCCTAGGTATGAATTATTCTTCTAGAGCAGTGCCGTCCACCAGAACTTTCTTCAATGATGAAAATGCTCTCTACCTGTGTCATCCAGCAGAGTAGCCACCAGCCACACGAGGCTATCAAGCACCTGAAATAGGCCGAATGTGAATTTTTGATTTTATTTAAATCTTACCTAATTTAAATGTAAGTAGTCACATGTGGCTGGTGGCTAGTTTACTGGAGATTGCAGGTCTATAGCATCCTTCTCACTGTCTGCATAGTTTTTTAGTACACTGATATGATAACTCACCCCAACTAGTTGAGTATTTTGTTAGCCTCCAGCGTTTCACTACTATAAACAAAACTGCCACCAATACAGGTATCCTCATAGCTGAACCTTTGTACGCATCGAAAACTATTTAACTAGGATAAAGTCCTAGACATGGAATTGTGGAGTCAATGGGTAGTTGTTATGTTTTTAGGCTTTTCCTACACTCACTTACAGCAACACAGATGCGTACAGCATTTTACTTTTTATTAGCTGGTTTCGCATACTACAGGATTCTCATCGTGTCCTCGTGACTATCAGATAAAATGAGACAGGCCAGGTAACATCAACTCCCACGTGTAGACGAGGACATGAGGCGAGCTGTGAGACAGCCTGTCACTGGCTCGGGTGGGTGGATTTTTTACAGCCAACATCAAGGAACACACCCAGCCGTTCTGTGATGTTGGACTACTTGTTCTCACACATTGGTTCAATGCGGAAAAATGCTTCTGCTACATCCATAAGTGAAAAAAGCAGGACATGAAATCACATTCCAGGTATGATTAAAACAGTGTAAAATCAAATAAACACATCAATCAATGTGTTAAAAACCTTTGGGTTATAAAACTCTAAGTTATGTGTTTCTACCTTTGGCCCAAATTTTTATAGTAAATCTGATTATTACTAATAAACACTTAATGGGCAATCATAAAGGCTAAGTGCTGTACATACATTATCTCATTCAAAATATTTCCTCATGGTCAGGACCATTACTCTCCCTATTTACAGATGAAGACAGATTGAAAACATTTAAGAAACTTAGCCCAGGTCAAGGCAGGGACCTGGAATCTGAACCCAGGCTGACTGACTCACTCCAAAGCCTGTATTCTTAGCCACCACATCAGGGCCTCTCAGACTTTCACGTGTACACTTATCGCCTGGGAATCTTGTTAAAATGCAGATTCTGATTCACGTTGCCGGACTACAGTGAGAATGGCAAAGCTCTACTCAATAATCCGTGTGCTATGATCTCAAAGAGAAAATACGTTATCTATACTCAACCAGGAAAATGTTTTCTAACAACTTAAATACTGCGAATGCTTAATTGTATATAATAGCAAAAATACACTTTTCCTCTCAGTAGCCTTCAAGCCCTTCTCTCCTATCCACGTGACAGGCCCTAAGCTGCTCTTGTAAATTCCCACCAACAGACACCCCTTGGGCAGCCACTGGTATCAGACTCACTAAGCCCAGTGAAGTTAATCAACCTTCTCATCTCATTAGCAGGAAGGATTTTATCCCACAGCTTCTGTTAGTAAGCACTTCCGCAGATCCAGGGAGCAGGTGTGTGGAGGAACCGGTCAGTTCCACCCAGCACTCTGAACCACCCAGTCCTCAGCACCCCTCAGATCCGGGCATTTCCCTATTCTCACGGACTTTTTATTTAAGGCATCAAAACTACGTATTCTCTAAATATTTTAATCTTCCAAAATTTGGCAAGAACTAGCTAATTTTATACTTGAAGGAGCTTCAATATCCTTTCGTTATGTTTCTCATTCTTCATGTCCTTTTTGCATAGGATGATCATCTAGATATCTGTTATTTAATGAACCTTTTGCCATTTGCAGTAACTGTTTATCTGTTTTAATGCTTATTACTATGAAATTACTTATCTGATACCATAAAAGCAGCCCTTACAAAATGGATTTTATTTTTTCATTCTATTTATATTGCTTGATTTTTACTATGTCTCCTATAATGAGCGGATGGGTGGTTTTTCAAAAAAATCAGAATTAGTAACATTTTGTTTTATATTTAGTCTTATAACTGATGCATTTATATCACCCTCCATTTACCTCTGAGATTATATTTACTGATGCACTTCCTTCCTGGAATCATTTCTGTGGTTTCTACCAGCAAATGTTTATTTCCTTTTAAATGAGACCAGGAGATATCCATCCCATCAGTTTCTTACTATTTAACACTTTAAGGCTGATATTTTATACAACAGGGCTGTTTTCAATTTTTCCTCTTGGTAACTTCCATTTGTTAGGTACACTACGTAAATTTCCTTTACATGGAATTAAGACACACAGTAGTTTTTCTTAATCTGTCAGAAACCCATTATATAATGGGTCTAATAATATAATCACCTGATTTAAAATTGCTCTAATCCATTTCTCTCTCAAAGGCTCCTTTCTCTTTGTCTTTTTAAACCAAGGGTGTCTCTGGTAAAGAAAATCTTTGCAGGTCTTTGAAGAACAACAAGACTGTTCCGAAATCTAGAGGGGGAAAAACAATTCTTCACCAGAGGGCAAAGTTAGCGTGGCCAGGTAAACTTCATTCACCTGGAGTCTTCTGACTCCCCCAGCTCCTTCTGTCCTCCAAGTCATAGTCAGGTATCTTTAATGATCCCGCCATTCCTTCTTGTAGGTAACTTACAGGAAACCCTACCTGCCAAGCACTGATTCAGGTGCTGGAGAATAACAGCAAATAAGGTAGACATCAAAGAACACGACAGAGCCATCCTGTCTTACAAGAAAGGTGAAGAGTTCTTTCTTCTGTTCCAGATTGCTACCAAGTCACATTTTATGGTTACTTTCAAGTCATCTTGCCCCCTCAATTCTGGACAGTGTTCCTTTCCCTGAATATATATTCCAATTATTCAATTGTTTAATTTTTTTATATATTCCAATTTTTGGTCATCTCTGATTGTTCCGGTAATGTTTATTATTCAAAAGCTGGACAACCTTATTATATTTTCAACATCATTAGCTTTTCTTGTATTGTCATTATCATTTACTTGGGTAGCATAAATGAACTTTGAGAATGCTAAAGCTTTAACCTACTATATCAACGCTAACCTTCATAGGTTTCACCAGTGTTAGTAGTTTTGCCATAACATTTACAAGATTCGTTCCATCTTTCATTAATATCAACTACTCCTGATGGAAAAGTCATTCTTTCCAACTTTCTCTCTTTTACAGCAGTGATTACAGCATCGACTCTCCTGTCCTGCTTCCCTCGCTCCCTGCCTTCTGTGCTCACTTGCCAGTATCATCCTTTCTAATCAAACTCACGCCAATGTTTTTATACATCTGTTTGCGAAACACCTTATCCAGTTCCGTTCTGGTTTCTCTTTAGCATCCACCCTTTTTGACGGCTTTAGCTCTGATGAAATACCCTATGTTGTTAATCACTCTTCCCTTCCCCAAATTCCCTCATTTTATTTTTATAATAAAAAAAAAAACAAGTTAAATTTAGAACTTTCCAAATCAATGAAGAGGCTTTTTTCAACCAAGTGTGGAACTACAAGTGTGACTAGGGCTCATTTTTCAGCCATGTCCAATTAGTTTAACGGCGTCTGGAGAACACTGCTCTGATTCAAGGCTAGAGCTGAAGGAAAATGTTCCAGTAATGCCATCAAAGACAACACACTTCTGACATTCCCAAAGCTAAACTCACGGGGCCTTATAATAATGAGAAGGGATTTTTAACGCAATAAAATTAAACACCCTTATGCTTTCGTTTCTCTATGCCAACAAACACACGGTGTCCGCTGCCACCTGGAACACTGGCACCTTGGGTTTGCAAGTCTTCTAAATCAAGCTATTCATAGATTCCACAACCCTCCAGCACCCGGATGCCGAAAGCCTGTCCCAGAGTAAGCTGAAGGGCTGCCCTCCCTCTTTGTGGCCGCTCTCCAAGACAGAGACGGCCTCGTCTGCACACTGCGCCATTTGTCAAAAATCGCAGTTGAATTTGGGCACCAGTGAATTCATCCAATTTATCACCAGTCTCTCACAATGACTCATGAAAAGGAGAGTCCGGTTCTCAGTTCTCTGGAGAGAACTTGGGAGTGAGTTTAAAATCCCGAGGTTCATCCTGGTCTGCCTAGAGTTATTAACACTTCACAGACCGGCAGCATTACTTTCTCACAAGCCACCCCTGCTCCTTGGCTTGAGGTAACAAGATGGGACCAATTACTTCTAGCTTCTTTCTGGAGCGACATATTAAAATTTCACCTTCCACAATAAATAACGTCAATCACTAGTTCTCCTATACATGAACCATCCCAGGTTAAGCTCGGGGTCAGAAAATAATAAAAATAAAAAAACTTGATTTCTCTTTTTATAGGAAGGATTATTATCAGCACTATATTGTCTAGAAAATCTATTTCTTGACTTTTTAAACAGTGGGCCCTTCTATGGGGCACCCAGCACTACTTGAGGAGAGTACTGAGTTAAAAGAAATTGCTTTCAGTTGGTATCTCAACAAAATATGCCCATCAAAGTGGGAAAAATTTTCTCCATTATTAACGTATTCAAAGGCAAGTCTCCTGATGCTGGAAATAATTTGTTTATTGTTGTTTTTGTTTCTTTTAATAAATCTAGCCTCTGCAAAGGCCAACGGCAACACCTATAATGGCAAGTTCTCCACACAAGGGAATGGCAGAACATCAGTTTCAATGTGCCAAAGATAGGCCATTTGAATAAAATCAACTTGAGGTGCCGCCCACTCCAGTGGCTCTCTAACACATCTTACCATCCAACACAGTAACATGGAGTCATTACTGACATCACTATCAGTGATAGGACCCTCTAGCACAAGATAGATGGTGCACTTCCTTCTTCCGACAAAACGGACTTGGATGTCTACCCCATGCCAAAGCAGTAGAGCCAGCGGTTAAGAGCACAGGTTTAAGCTGCCCAGATCAACGTGCAACCTCTTACTGGATGAGGGCTTGGGAAAATGACTTAACTTGTTCGTGTCCTCATCTTATAAAACGGCAGAACATACTACCTCCCTGAATAAACTGCTGTGAAAATGAAGCAAGATCCAGCGGCAGAGGAAGCATTAAATAATGATAGTATGTGCATACACCGGAAAGCTGTTTTTAGAAGAATGGATAGGTATACTAACGTAAGAGCTGAAAGAAAGACGGCCAAGAAGACACGTCTCTTTGACATTGTAACATGTCCGACATCAGGATGTACCTGATGGCCAGCTGCATATTCTGGCAGCGCAGGGCAGGCGGCAGCTGATTTAGTGCAGGTGATTTATGTGTCACTGGCAGTGCCCGGGTAAACCTAGTCACAGCTGTTCGTGTGTCGTCACTTCCTGTGACGGGTTCTGTGCATTGTTGGTACCACGCAGGTTGAACTTACCTGCTATTTAGGCTGTCTTTTAAAGGATGATGCTAAAATTTGGCACTGAAATGGAAAATTAGTGTGTACACAAAAAAGGCAAGGAAACAGTATAAATTTGGTAACAATGAAGTAAATATCTATCCCTGGAGGAAATGACTGCAATTCCATATTTGCTTGCAAAGAGCTGAGCACTTCGAGAGACTTAAAAAAGGAAAGTATTCACAAATAGCTGAAGTTGCACACTGAGCTTCTGAAAGACAGGCCAAAGGAGTGCCCGTTCACACGCTGTGCAGCACAAGCGAGGGTAAGAGAGATTGCCACATGCTCTGGAATAGCCAACATGTCCAAACAACAGGAGACAGGTGTGACCTATTCATGCAGCTCAACGCAGAATTGATGAAATGTAGTTAAGTAAAAAAATCAAGTCAGAAAACTACAGAGACAAGCATGAGTTCATTAAACCATGTCTGTGCGCGTATGTGTATATACAGATAAATCCATGTTAAGGTTAAATTGATACGTATCAGATAGTAGTTACTTAGGAGAGGGGAGAGAGATGCAAAAGGAAGATGAAGGGAGATATTAACGTTTTATGGCTATTACTTCTATTTTGTTTGGATTTTGTATCACAAGCATGTACTTGGTGTATTATTTTTGTAGTGTTTTTAATTCAAGAAGATTATAACAAAATAATACATATAAAGTGCTCGACACCCTGCCAGACAGCGTAAACCTTCCATGACTCTCCTAGACACCATAAAAGAAATAAAAAATATGACATATACATTTAACATATGATCCTAGCCCTCAAGGAGTTTTCAATCTAGTAGGATTAAGGGCTAGGAGAGGTTTTATATATACAGAATATATATATCACTAAGGTGTATATACATATATTATACACACACATACACTGTGTATGACCATAATATAAAGAAGGCTGTTGTCCAAAAGCCATAGAAGGAATTTCTTGCTCAAATCTCAGAAGCATAGAGTTAGATCTTAAGAGTGCCAACACACATATGCCAACATTTTATGTGGAAAGCGAAAGAAGCAAGCTAGGACACGTGTCACCACCTCTGAAACATGTTCAAGAATGACACATTAATTAAATATCACCAAAGATAGGATACCCACGTTTGCCAGGGCATTGTGACATCTACACAGGTCTGTTCCCATCGAGGTCCAAGATCCATCAGTATAGCTCACATTCAGAAAATGCCCCTGAGATGCCACTTGGGCAAAAGAGCCTCTACCCTTCCCAGACAATTAAAGAAAGTAAAACAATCTCATTTCCATCAGTGGATCGTTTGGTTCGTCAACGGCAAAAAACAAGTTTTACATAACTTTGCACGCCTGCAGCACACACAGTGCCCGGGCATGGCAGAGTTGACACCACGCTAATGAACGGCCCAAATAAAACATTAAGAACTTTTTAGTTACCCAAAGACAAAAAGGAAAATGATATCCACATGCTTGGGAAGCCAGAGCTCCTCACTGGAGAAGGAATTTCCAAGAGGGCATGATCTGAGACAAACATGTCTAAACTGAGACAACGTGCACGTCTTCCCAGGAAACCCATCCTCTCCCTTTGGGTACCACCTTTCCTCCTGCAAATTCATGCCCAAAAGAAAACATCAAGCAGACAACTTATGTGGCTAGTCTGAAAAGAGGAAGAAATAAAAATCTCAAGGATGGTTAGGAAAGGAACAAAGAAAAATGACAGCTAGAAGGAAAAGTGTCTTAAAGGAACTGAAGTGTTATAAAGCGACATAGAGCATAACTTTAAAGAGACTTCAGAGAAGAAAGAGTAAGATGAAAACTTGTAAAAAGCAGCTTGCCGCTAGCAGAGATGATCTTCCCCACCACCTGCAGAACCGACTCAAGTTGTAAAGCCTTTTGATGGCAAGGGAGAAGGAATTATGTGGAGGGAAAGGGGAGACACGAAGAACAATAACTACTCTGTAGAGTGGAGAAAGGGGAACTTCCGGGGTTAGGATTTCAACACGAGACTTCCACGGCAAACTTTCAGGCAACTTGTTCTCCTTTAGCCCTCCAGACTGGTGAACCTCTCAAGTTTAACATTCAGGGAACCAGGTGGCTTTTGGGGCCAGCTGCCACCTGCCTGTGACCTGCTTTCTCAGCAGATGTTTCTCCCAAGGGGACCAAATCTACAATCGAACATTCCAGAAATTTTCACTATGGCACAAGGGTGAGGCGCGAGGGAAAGGGTCAGTGCTGAGGGCATTTCTAGGTAAGAATGTGTTTTCACATAGAACTTGCGTGGCTACGGATACAGAAAGCAGGAGCCCGATGGCCCCTTGGGAGTAGGATGCCATCTTGACCCCCTTCCCCCAGAAGACATTTTTAGGATGGGCAGTGGTGATGCTCACGATGAATGGCAAGGATGCGTGCTCACACTAGACCAGGGGTTCTCCATCCCGGGTGTTGTGGCAATAGCTGGAGACATTTCCCGTTGTCACAGCAGGGGGGGTCGGGAGGAGGCTGGTACTGGCATCTAGAACCGGTCATGCTGCTGAATAGCCTGCAAGGCACAGGACAGCACCCACAACAAAGACCTATCCAGTCGAAAGTGTCCACAGTACCAAAGTTGAGAAACCCTGCACTAGACTAACCCCATCCTTGCAACCATCTCCAGAAGACCTAACAATCCTACCTGAAATTAACATCTGCTATCCCTCTAACCCTGCTGCAAAAGTCCACTTATTACGGTAAGCAATATTAAACAGCAAGCAAATAACGTGACAAGCAAATGTTGCATCTTTAAAGTAGCTGGCTGCTCTCCCAGCAAACATTTTTAAGCATACTCCTCAGCATCCACATGAGTAGATTCTTTTACAATGATTACAATCAATAGAAGAAAGGTAGTCACACACACATGCGTACAAGCACACATAGGAGGGGGCCTCTTAAAAATCTTCCTGATTATGGAGCTGATGCCCTAGCAAAAAAAAAAAAACCTAAAACAACTGCATAGTTAGAATGGCCCAAGCATTTCCAAAACATTCCAGAGAGAGAGATAGAGAGAGAGAAAGAAAGAAAGAAAACAAACAAACAAAAAACCCTCAACAACCGAAAATAGATCTGTCCCTGGGGCAATCCCATAGCTAAAAACAGTTCCATCACTCCAAGGTGCATCCACGGTATATACTGTCTTTTATCTTTTAATTACAAAATATAATAAACCTTTTTAAAGGGGGGAAATATAAATTTAGAACTCATAGAATGAAAACAAATGGCCCTGTAACTACAATTCAGGTCAAGAAATCGAACCTTGGCTGGTAGCATCTTCCCACCTGCCGGGCTTCCCACTCACTGGTGTGCACAGCAAAAGGACCAGAGTTATTTTGAAAAAGTTCCATCTTTACTTAAGCATTGAGATTTATTTTATACATTTACCATGAACACCAACGTGTCCTCCAGAGAATATCTGTTGAATAAATTCAGAGCAGTGACCAAACAGCGAACAGATTGGGGAGGTGGAGCGTTCGTGTAAACAATCTCACCGACTGTGTTAATTCACACAAGCTTTTGGAGGAAAGGCACGGAGTTACTACACAGGAAGCCTGGCAACAGTGTGGAAAAGCCCAGGTTGGGGGCGAGGAGAAACTTTAAGTTACAATTTAGGCTTCAGCCCTGGCTGTGGTACCTAGGGTATTATTGATCTCTCCTCAACCATAAAGCAATTTCCTGCCACATGATATTGTTGGAAAATGTCCATGAGATCATGTGTTTAAAGTGGAGAGCAAAGCATCTCACACATAGGAGATGCTCCACAATACTGGGTTCCTTTTCCTCCCCTGCCCACGCAAACAGGCAAGGTTGTTAAGGCCAAGTCTTTAATATAAAATTATTTGATTATAAGCATTTCTGAACTCCACATTCTCGAACTGTTTTAAGCGAGTGACAGCACAAGCCCACTTTCAACTCACCCTGGAAACTTTGGCCAAAAGGTGTCTACATCAGTCTACAAGGCCCAGAATCTACCCTCCCAACCTTCTGCTACTCACATCTGTGTTCCTCCCCCCTTATTCCTGGCCCAACTGGGCTGTCAGGAAAAAACACCTCACACCCCAGTAGGTAGCCTTAGTCGAATCTCTTTGAAGATGAAAAGCAACAAGGTATGTTTATTTGTACTTGGGGCAGGCAGTGGCCTCATCTTCCCTAGTTGAGCCATGCTGGGCTGTGCACAGATACTCAGCTAGTTAAAAAAAATAAAACCCACTCTTCACACCATTAAACAGATCTTTCCAGAAAAGAAGGTCAATACTCAACTCCTGGGAGTACACATGGGAACATCAAGCCTTTTCACTGACAGGAAGGGAATGTCGGGGGGTCTAAGCACAGGACAGCCCTGGAGGAGGTAAGGAGACTGACTACCCATCCAGCATGGCCACTATTAAAATGTCTCAAGACCCAGGAACTTAAACCCACCAAGTTCACCCAAATGCAGGAAAAATGGCCATCAGATGATGTGACTTGGACTGACTCTCACAGGATACATTAAAAAAATAATAACAGCCAGAATCAATGCTTCACTGCCCTAACACAAACAATAAAAACAAAGAAAGAAAAAAAATACATACGAAGGTGTCTGAGAAGTTTCCTGAATAACAAAGGCCTTCAAATTGCTCTTGGAATGTCAGTGGCCTTCCAGCCCTCCAGAGACCCAGACAAGGGCTTGTCTTTAACCCAGGTTTCTTTCACAGATTATCAGACAGAGGCAAAAATCCAAAGTACTGCTTTTACAGTCTCTCTTGTTTTATCAACTTCCCAAAAGAAGATAAAGGTGTAGCATATGGGAAGGAAGGGTGGGGTCTCTGGTCTGGCTGTGCACCCCAAAATGAACAACGCAGGCTTCTCTACGGGCTGGAAGCCCAGGGGCACCTGGTCAGCATTAGGAAAAACGACTAGCACTGTTTCTGGCGACACTCAGGTCAAAGTGGAATCCATGCTAAAAAGATGATGGCTTAATGTAACATGAAAAATGCACACACTCCAACCTGCCTAGAGGTTTCTAAGGCAGCAACTATAACGGTAATTCAAAGCCCACAGATAGTGGAAAACCTCCACCACGAGGGACAGCTGGGCTGTCCTTGCCCCCGACCTCTGACACACACACACACATACACACACAATTTTATTTATTTTAGCCCTGTTTTATATATACACACACATAAATAACCAGTGCTGACCAGAGAGGGACAAAATTAACTTTGCAACTATTTTTACAGAGATGGAGACTTAATTGAAGCAACCCAGTACCAACTGGGTGATCCAATAAATAACAGTGTCCAGTGGGCCACAACAGCTCTCTGAGGACACACACACAGCTTCCAGACTGTCCTTGGTTATCAGGGGACACACCATGGCTATGCAAATTAAAGGTGTGAATCCAGGCAGGTCTTCATGTCTGAGACACCCTAGAAAACGGCCTGCTCCAACAGCCTCCAAATAATTCACACCTGCACCCGGCTGCCCAATACCCTGTCTAGAACCCTCTCCCAGGGGTGGTCCAGGAGTTCATGAGAAACAAGGCACTCTCACCCAGACCAGGCTAAAAAGGCCACAGCAGCTACCAAGAGGCCTAGCCCCTCACTGGAAGCCAAGCAAACCCATGGACATCTAAATGGAGTCTCAGAGGAGTGGGATGATGTCATAGGTCTGAGAGGAGGTTAAGGCTGCCCAGGGGACTCTGACGATGCCCAGGACCAGGGAATTTAAGGAAGGAGGGATACTTTCCCTTAAAACACTCACATCTCCAAGGGACAGTTCAGAATAAAGTGAGCCTCAACTTAGCCAAAACACACACCACCAAAGACACCTCGACCAGCAAGCTGCTGGAAGCGTTTGGCAAAATCACAGACTTAAATTAGACAGGCGGATGGCACAAACGCCAGGCAAGCAAGATTCTGCTAAAGAAAGTTCGCCGGGCCCTGTCACCCACTTTCTGGGCATCAGTGGCCCAGAAATAAACATCAGGGGGCCAAGGGCAGGCCCAGCAGAGAAGGAGTGGCCAGGGGCGGCCGACAGCTGTGGCCCGGCGGGCAGGGGCAGAGAGGAAGGGCTCCCAGGCTGGAATTCGGAACGTGCCCACATCAGCAGAAAAGTTCCTGGGAACGGCACGCTGTCTGGGAGGGAAGGCGGTTTGCGGCTGTCCGGGCCCAGGATGCACGCGCTGTGGTGATGTCAGGTTCAAAGGGCCTCCAGATGAAGCCCCGGGTCCTCTCCCAGAGCCCCTAGCCGGTCAGGTGCCCACTGCCGGGAGTGTGGGGTGGTCAGACACGACTTAAATAAAGCTTCTGCTCCCAAGATCAGTGGGAAATAAAGAAAAATTCCCAGGTCCAGCCCTGCTTCATCTCACTTTGCCCAAACTAAACACAGTCCCAGAGAGGAATGGAAGGAAGCGGCGATGCTACACGTCCCGCGGTGCAGGTGGGGAAACTGAGGCTCGAGGGTGCACGCTAGAGACTTGGGAAGAGGCCCTGGGGAGACTAACGCAGCACGGAGAGCAAGGGCGTCTCAGAAGACGAGATCAGGGAAGAGTTCTCTCCTCCGCCCTCCCCTGCTCCGTTCCCCAACACACACAACACACACAGACACACTCGAGCTACGCCCAATCGGGGCGGCTGCCGGGCTCCCCAGAGCCGGGCTGCACACAAAGCCCCGCCCGCGCACACAACCCCACACAACCGGGCGCGCACGCTCACACAATAGGACGGCGCGCACCCCGCGGCGGCCCCTCGGCGGGGTCCCGGCCAGCCCGGCGCCGGGGTCCGCCCTCCGTGCACACCCACGCCCGGAGCCGCGGCCCGCGCGCCGGGAGGGGACGCGATCCCAGCCCGGCCGCCGCGCCCCGCGCCCCGCGGGAAGTTCGCCGGGCGCCCCCCGACTCACCCGCGGCGCCGCTCAGCAGCAGGCACAGCGGCACCAGCAGCCACATGGCGCGGCCGCCGCTCCAGCTGCCAGGCGCCGTCGCTGCCCCCGCGGCCTCGCCGCTGACCCCGCCCCTCGCCGCGCCGCCCCGCCCTCCCGCCGGGCCCTCCTCCCGCCGGCCCGCCCGCCCCGGCCCGGCCAGGCTCCGCGAAGTTTTGCCAGCGCCCCGGCTGCGCGTCGCCGCCCGCGTCCTGCCCCGCGTGTCCCGGCTCCGAGGGGCCGCCGAAGGGGGTGCGGAGGGTCCGGCCTCTCGGCGCCTGGTCGCCTGCCCGGTCCGGCTGCGAGGATCTCACTACTGCCCAGGCTCGGCTCTCCGCCGCCTCCTTCTCCCCTCTGCTTCCTCCCTTGCTCCTACATCCTCGGAGGATGCGCGCTCACCCCTCCCCAGACCCAAACTGGAGTTCTTTACTCAACTACAAAATGAGTCTACCCCAGGAAGGAAAGAAGAAAGTTAGAATAAAGGGCCAAATCGTATTAAAAAATACGTAGTTTACTTTTAGCAGCGAGTGCAGAATACGACCAGCGCTTCTCAAACTTTAATATGCATCCGACACACTTGGCGATCGTGTTAAGATGCTGACTCCGATTCAGTAGTTGGGGGGGCGAGGGAGGGCCTGAGAGTCTGCATTTCTAACAAGCTCGCAGGCGATTGGAAGGCTGGCGATGCCGGAGCCACAGGTGGAGCAGAGAGGCTAACGCCTTCCGTGCACACAGCGTTGGCCACATGGGGTATTTCGGCACCGTGTCCACCTTGACCAGTTTGTAGAAAAGGTAACTAAATATAAAGGCAGAAAAAAACAGCTGCACCAATGCAGTTGGGGCTTCCAGAGAGCACTGATGAAAATCCTTAAGAATTTAGATGATCAAAAAAATGGGATGACACTTTCGTGCTCCACTCTCCCGCCCCCACCCCAAATAAAGCAAAATACTAAAGCAAAGAATTGCCAAAAACTGAAAACAACTCAAGTGCCCATCAGCTGGGGAATGGATAAACATATTGTAGTTCATCATTTAATGCAACAACACGGATGAATTTAAAACGCACACTACTCCAGAGGAAGGCTGTCCGTGCTGAACTCATTGGCTCTCCCCAGATCTGCCTGCTCTCTCCCCTCCCCATCACCCCAGGACAAGCCCCTGCCTCCTCTCCCCTGCCTAGAAACTCCCACCTACCCACCAGCCCCGTCAATTCTCCTGGCTCACGGTTCTTTTAAAATGAACACAGAATCTAATTTTATTTTCAAAGCATGAAACCAGCTCAACATTTATCTTTGCTCTTATTAAGTCTATTATCCTTAAAGCCAATAAATTATATAAATCTTTTTCTTTAACTCAGAAAATGACAGACCATAAAAAAATAAAAAGCAAGCTAAAGAGAAAGAATCCAGCTCTAAAAGTTTGCATTCTGTATGATTTTATTTATAAGACCCAGAGGGGCAGGGAACAAAACTATAGGGACCAGAATCAGAACAATGGTTACCAGGATCTGGGGCTGGGGGAGAGTACAAAGGGACACAAAGGAATTTTGGGGGGCAGTAGGACTGCTCTAATCTTGATTATGGTGACAGTTACACAAGTCTGTACATTTGTCAAAACTTATAAAACTGCATCCTAAAATCCACCGCTAAAAAGCATGACATTTACTGTATGTAAATTGTACCTGTCTGGAGGAGTCTGGAGGGTGTGGGTGCTGGGGCCGATTGCCTGAGAGGGTAGTTATAAAGCGGATGGCTGCAGCGGATTTGGGATGCACTGGAGACACCCTCGAGGACGCTGAGACTCAGTGACTTCACTTTTTAATTGCCTGCTCTAGTCTGGAAACAGGAAGGCTAAAGTGGATCAGGTCAAAATTTAAAAATACCAATGAGGGTTCAAGATAACGAGAAAATGTGATGTGACGTAGGAAAGTTTAGCAAGTTCCGTACCACCAAGTAGTTTGTAATACATATGGAAAATATAAATAAATTCTTTAAATGATCTAGCATTCAGGGATTTTATCCTGGGACCCACGAACATTAAGGAGACTGTCCCAGGAGCTTCAGGGAATTTTAAAGCCTCTAAAATTTTATGCAAAATTTCCGGTGTGTGTGGGTATGTGCACTTTTCCAGGAAGTATGTTGGGAAGAGGCCCCCTGCCTTTGATAACGATACCCAAGGAGGCAAATAATTTTCCCTGCAGCTGCTCCTTTGCCTCCAAACATTGGGAATATGGAAAGACGGTGGACCTGACTCAGTGCCGTAGTTCTTGTTTCCTTAGTCCTTGGGTTCCTTTGGGCACATGAACTTCAACTCTGGGAATGATTTAAGGTGCCTGGCTTACTCTCAGCATTTGTCTCTCTCTCTCTCTCTCTCTCTCTCTCTCTCTCTCTCTCACTCTTACACACCACACACACACACACACACACACACTTTTTAAATATATTAATGTCTTTGAAATCGTTTGGGCAAATGTAAAGCCCTCTTTAAGTTCAATTGTTATTTTTATATGTCTACTAAATCACTCCCAACCTCCTCGCCATGTAAGCTGGGCAGGAGTTGAAACTATTCTTTTTACTCTGTTAGTCTCTTCTTTCCTCCTTCCCAGTTCTTTAGAATTCCATCAAAAGCACAAGACACTCAGTTTCTGAGAAATGTGATAGGTGCCAATGCTAATTGTTTCATGCTACGGAGCCAGACAGTCTTTCTTAAAGTTGTTTTAATAAAAGTAAGAAACATAGTGCTGTATGTCTCTTGTTTACAAAAAACAGACACTCTGACCTTGGATGTGAGCTTCTGACATGGTTTTATGCTACAGAAGGAAAGAGGAAAGAATTTTATCTCCTCGTGGACTTCCATATCATGCTCTGTAGTTCCCAGACATTTCTCATTTACTCGCCACAGCAGTACCAGTAGCACCACAAGGGAAAATAGCACAAGCTGGACTTGAGCTCAGGACTGTCTGAGACATGATCGGATGCTCGTTTCGCTTGCCGCATACTAGCTCTGTGACCTGGGGCAAGATATTAGCCTCTCTGAGCTCCAATTTCCTTGTCCATAAAATGAGAATAACAAGAGCACCTGGCTCATAGGCTTGCTGTCAGGATTACAGACGATGTATATAAAGTCTCCGGCACAGTACGTACAAATTATTGAAGAAAAGTTAGCTGTTACAGTGGTGGTGGTTCGTACTACAAGGCAACTGCTGTGGCAGCCAGCTTCCGAGGTGGCTTTCAAAGAACCTTGCCTTCTAGAAACCGTGCCCTTGTGTAGTGCCCTGAATGGGGCTGCCCTGTGTGACCAGTGAATACTGTGGAACTGTCAGTGGATAATTTCCAAGCCTGGGTCACAATAGTGGGTACGTGAAATAGTAGTTTCTTCCTTGCTCTCTTTGATCATTTGCTCTGGGGGAAGCCAGCCACCATGTTGTGAGGACACTCAAGCAGCGCTGTGCATATGTCCACATGGAAGGAACTGAGCTTCCTGGTATCTTGCCAGCCATTGCAGTGAACCACGTTGGAAGCAGATTCTCTAGCCCCAATCAAGCCTTCAGATGATTGCACCCTTGGCCAATGTCTGACTGAGCTTCACCTGAGCTGGACTGGAACCCCCTAGAAAGCCCCAAATTCCTGATCCACAGAAACTGTCAGAGATAATAAATGTTCATCATTGTGTTAAGCCACTAACTTTCAGGGTAATTCACCATGCAGCAATAGATAGCTAGTATATCTGCCTTTAAGGTCATCCATAGGGTTGACTTAATGGTTCCACAGGATCTTTTAAGTGAGTTAGTATACAGGAAACACTTTGAATTTTGCCTAGTACATAGTAAGCAGTCAATAAATGTTAGTTTTGTTATTGTAGGGTTTTTTTATTGTCATTATCATTACCTTTCTCCCAAAGCCCCTAAGACCCAGGGGCTTACTAGCTATGTGAGCCTGAGAAAGTCAATTTATCTTTGAGTTTCAATTTCCTGTGAAATGGGCATAATATTTGTACCCAGCTCCTAGTATTGTTGTATGAAACAAAGGGACTCTTTCTCATTCCTTTATTTATTTAACAAATGTTTATTGAGAACAGATTCTGTGCCAAATACTGTTGTAGGCTCTGGATTGCTGCAGTGAACAAAACCAAGTCCTTGTCCTCAGGGAGCTCACAGTCTAGTTGGGGTGGTAGACAAGTATCAACAAGTGCCCACATCATGTAGTATCATAGGGCATATAATATAAGGGTGTATAATTTAAGGGCACATGATATCATAAGGGCTATGTGAAGCATTTAGCAGAGTTCCTAATGCAGAACTCCTGTATCTTCAGCTCTTCTTTATATTACAGACTTAAGAAATACGTGTGAAGGTAGAGGAAAGCCAGGAAACAAAGACGTTAAAGTTGCAGAAGAAGCCTGCTATAGGCAACCTCTGAGATGAACGACAAGGATGCCCTTCTCCAGATATTCACACACATGTGCAATTCCCTACCCTCAGTATTGCTGGACTTTGTGACTCAATTCTATCAAGCAGCATAAAGCAAAAATGATGGAATGTCACTTCCAATATCAGGTTACAAGAAGACTCTGGCTCCTATCCTCGACTGACTCTCTCTCTCCCCCGCCCGCTGTTGATTGCTAGCTGCCATGTTGTGAACTGCCCTATAGAAAAGCTTATGTGGTGAAGAAATGTAAAGGCCTCCAGCCAACAGCCAGTGAGAAATTAAGGCCCTCGAACCAATAGCTCACAAAGTACTAAATCCTGCTAACAACTGCATAAGTGAGCTTGGAAGCAGATCTTCCCCAGTCAAGCCTTCGGATGAGACCACAGCCAAGGCCGACAGCTTGACCGCAACCTCATGACAGACCTTAAGCAAAGACACCAGCCAAGCTGTGCCCAGATTCCTGACCCAGAAAAACCATAAGGGTACATAAGTTTGTTGTTTTCCGCCACAAAGTTTTGAGGTAATTTGTTACATGGCAATAGATAACTAATGTAAAGCCTTACAGCAAACATTGCGTCTGTGAACACTGAACATTACTGAATCTCACCTACCAGTTAGCCTGAGAAAGATGGTGTGAGAGGATTATCATTAACCACGTATCTGCTTTAGGCATTGTATATGTATGATCACATTTAATCTTCATAATAATCTCTGAGACAGATATTATTGTCCTTTTACACAGATGGAGAATCTGAGGCTCAAAGAATTTAATTGACTGGCCCAAAATAACCCAGTGAATAACTGAGATTTGAAGCCAGATCCTTTTGATTCCAAAAGATTCCCACAGTACCATACCAAACCATGTTGCCTACTACACAGCAAAATGACCCCCAGTTCATAAAACACAAAATGTATTTGTGGCTCGAGAGATAATGTGTTCACTGGTTTTGAGCTAGAAAGCTAAAGAAGCTCAGCACATCAAACGGAAATTGATTTATTAGGTAATACAATCGAACTCCCAGAAAAGTTTTCAGGATGCGTCTAATTACTGAAGTCTCTTCCCACCCCCAAAACATGCTGAGCATGAGGGTTCTCCCAGTTAGAAATTAAAGTCATCCCAGAGCCGCCAAATGTGTGTGTATATGTGTATGTATGTATATATATATAAAATTATTTTTAATTGTCATACTGATCTACAGAAAAATACTTCTGGGAACCAACAGAGTTCTTGTAATTTGTGTTTAATGTAGTCACAAGCTTGCAGAAGAGAGGTCTGTTGACATTTATTAATGAGAATTTTGTACCATCTGAAATTATGAAATTTTTGCCCTCATTTTTTTGAAATGTGCAGTTGGTTATTTATTTCAATGCCTCCATTTTATTACCCCTTGAATGAAGTTGTCTACTCCCTTAAAAGGGTGATTTCTCACGTGTGACCAGTCCTGAAACTCAGGAAGAATTACATGAAAAAGAAGTTAACCTGTGGTTTATCAAGAGAAATTTTGGCTGTTTTTTTTACCATGGCCACATTTCTTTTTCTTTCTCAACTGGAAAAAAAAAGGTGAAGTTATTGAATGAACTGTCATTAACTACATAGACACCACACTGGACACCATACTGCAGTGTCCAGTGTGGTAGCCATGAGCTACATTTGACACTGAGCATTTGAAATGTGGCTATCCTAAATTGCTCTAAGTATAAAATGCAAACTGGATTTTAAAGACTTAGTCCAGGCCGGGCACAGTGGCTCATGCCTATAATCCCAGCACCTTGGGAGACAAAGGCAGGAGGATCACTTGAGCTCAGAAGTTCAAGACCAGCCTGGGCAATATAGTGAGACCCCATCTCTACAAAAGAAAAATTAGCCAAGTATGGTGGTACACGCTTGTATTCCCAGCTACTTGGGAGGCTGAGGTGGGAGGATCACTTGAGGCGAGGAGTTTGAGGCTGCAGTGAGCTATGACCATGCCATTGCACTCGAGTCTGGGAGACAGAGCAAGGTTTTGTCTGTACAGGAAAAAAAAAAAAAAGACTTAGTCCATAAAAGAATGTAAAAGATCTCAATAAGGTTTACATCGATCACATGTTGAAATACAAAATTGAGATAGATAGAATTAACTAAACGAATATTGAAATTACCATCACTCATTTCTTTTTGCTTTTTTAATGTGGCTACTAAAAAATTTTAAATTTCATTTGTGGCTTGCAAATGGGGCTCACAATATATTTCTTTTGAACGACACTGATATAGATGATATTTTATTTCATGAATGAACACATGACCCCTTAGAGTTTCTTGCATCATGGTTGAGTATAAATCCTGTTGGCGATCTCTGACTTAAGCAGGACTTTTGTTCTCTCCCAGTTTTCCGTCTGACTAATTCTGCCTTAAAGCCTTCTTAACCTTATATTCTAGACATCAAAGCCCATTGACATGGAAATGATTTTAACGCCATAATTTCACTATTCCAAAGGCAGCACAGGGGCAAGAAGCAGGGGGATAAATGAATTGGGAAGAAAGAACCAATCTTTTTAGACAACATGAACATTTGGCACTTGCATTCAGAAAAGAACACAACACTGAATAAGACCTCCATTTTCAGTGGGGAAATTTATACAGTAATTAACTAACAAGCCGGAAGTCACAGGAGATAGTCAGTGACAAATGTGAGAAAATGATTCCAGCATGCCTGGGTCCGATTACCTTCTCTAAGTAACAAACTCGCTTCCATAGACAAACAGGTAAGCAGCAGACTTTAATGCGGGCACTCCGAAAAACCATCTGGAAGGTAAACAGATTTACATTTTTAATCTGACATTACTGGAACATTTTCCCTGCACTGTGAAAACTCCACTTTAATAATTTAAGTTGTTTTTCTCAGTATACCTCAGCCTACTTCTTTTAAACACCTCTTCATTTTCAAGCTAGGTTCTTTGGGCTCGATTGATTTTAATGTTTACAAGGTTAATTCCAGGTACTGATTGCCTAACCTGGGACTGATGTGCGGGTTTGTAGTTCAACTTCGGAGCGAGGGAAGGGGGTGGTTTTGTTTTGGTTTTTTTTTTGCTCAGAGCTTTCAGTGAATTCCCACACTCAGTGTGGAAAGAAGTAAACAAAAGGGATCAGGAAGGGAAATTATTTTACAGTTTACGCTTTTCGTGGCCTTTCAACATACATGTGATGAAAACACAGCAGAACTGCAGATATTGTTTGCTTTTGTGAGGTGTTGATAGCAGCTCTTTTAAAATAGCTAGTATCCTCTACCTTGTCGTCCAAGCCAGAAATCTGGGTGTAAGCCTGGACTCCTCACTCTCCTCGACACCCCCACATCACCAGGTCCCCCAAATTTGTAGATTCTATGTGCTTAACATCTCTTAAATCCAATTCACCCCTCTCCTTCCCTCCTGTCCCTCCCTTAGATCAGACCCCACGTGCCCATGCCTGGGTTGCTTCAACCGCCTCTTAACTGGCCTTCTCAGGCCTTGTCTCGAGTCTTGTCTTGCTTCTGCTCAATCTGCTTAAAACCTCCATGGCTCCCTATTGCCCGTAGGACAAGTCCAGTCTCCTTAGCTATCTTTTATGAACTGCTGCTGAGGCTGATGATCAGGAGGAATGGGTACAGAGAAAGGAGTGAAGGGTAACACCAGAGGGGGTGGCAGGAGACCTTTGGGGATGTTAAGGAGTTATTTTCCTGTGAGCAATGAGAAGTCACAAATGGTCTGTTTTAAGCAAAGACATGGCATGAACAGATTTGGTTAGTGGTTAAAAGCAAGGATTCAGGCCGGGTGCAGTGGCTCATGCCTGTAATCCTAGCACTCTGAGAGGCTGAGGCGGATGGATTGCTCAAGGTCAGGAGTTCGAGACCGGCCTGAGCAAGAGTGAGACCCCCGTCTCTACTAAAAATAGAAAGAAATTATCTGGACAATTAAAACATATATATACAGAAAAAATTAGCCGGGCATAGTGGCGCATGCCTGTAGTCCCAGCTACTTGGGAGGCTGAGGCAGGAGGATCTCTTGAGCCCAGGAGTTTGAGGTTGCTGTGAGCTAGGCTGACACCAAGACATTCTAGCCAGGGCAACAGAGCCAGACTCTGTCTCAAAAAAAAAA
Source organism: Avahi laniger (assembly GCA_963575035.1). NCBI lineage: Eukaryota > Metazoa > Chordata > Mammalia > Primates > Indriidae > Avahi > Avahi laniger. The sequence continues at coordinate 40,139 of CAUYSK010060536.1, forward strand.
AAAACAAGCAAGGGTTCTGGAATCCAACTTCAACTAAAAGTCTGGCCATGCCGTCTAGCTGTGTGTCCTGGGGAAAGTTACTTAACCTTTCTGAACCAGTTTTTTTGACTATACTGTGGGAGTTAAGACCCCTATGAATAGGCACACTTGTGAGAACTGAATGAAATCATGCTTAGCATACTGTTAACACATAGTAAGCACCCCACTAATTATAACCAGTATTACTATTAATAATTCCTACTCTTCTTCTAAGAAGCCCTCCAGGATCCCTCAAGACTGAGTTCAACCCCTTTTCTATGTGCTCCTGTAACACCTCATATTGTCCCTGTTTGTTGGACTTAGGAGTCTGTATTTTAATTGCCTATTAATATGTTACTTCCCCCATCAAACCGTAGCTCCCTAAGGCCAGGAACTATGGCTGACATACTGGAATGAATGAATAGCCTAGATTTCTTTGTATTTTGATTCACATTATCTCTTTTGTTCTCTCCTTATCACCACTTTCCAGTTGTGACAAAGGCTCAGAGAAATCAAGTTTTAAGCCCAAAGTCCTACAGTCGATAAGTGTCAGAGATGCAACTTGTCTCAGGTCTCGTGGCTCTTACCACGGCCTGAAAGGAGGAGAAGTCGAGGGCGTCAAGGCCCTCTACAAACAGCCTTCTGAAAGCAGGGCGAGTGTTTTCACAAAGCTTCATGTCAGACTGAAGGAATAAAACACTTCAGCTGGAAAAATAATAGGTAGCCAGAAATCAACCCGAATCCTACCAGAAAATAATAATTCCAGGAAACAGAGCTATATACACAAAAGGGAACATGCCCCAGGATACACATAATAAAGTCACCTTGGCGAAGCTCGTATCCTCCTGGCCAAGCCAGAGGATGATTGACTTTAACAGAGACTTGGAGAGAGGACAGGTGCCCTCGCTAGTCCATCTGAAGAGATGTGCCAACCCACCCTGTGATGTTCACGTCCCTGCCTTATAACCAGAAGCCTGATCATGTCGAAAATCCAGAGCAGTTACAGTGAAACTTTCCAAGGTGGAAAAGATCAGCCCGTGGTAATACTAGAAGTTGTCCACGTAGGCCAGTTGGCTCCGGTCTCACAATGTAGCGCCAAAGAAGCCAAAGTTGAGGTTGATACTGGTATGGGCCAGTTGGCTTTGCACTGACAAGGAAAAAAGTTCTATGGTCACTGGCTAGAACCTTCATCCCACTCAGTCATCCCGCCAATGCTGGTGTTTGAGGTCAAAAAGGGATTGAGTAAGAGTTTGGAGGACCTAATGCCAACCTTGACAAGCAGGGCTGACATTCAGACAGCACACACCGATACAGATAGTCCACTGTTGAATAATAAAGTACTTCTGGACCAGTTGGTAAAGAGGGCTGAGCTCCCCAAGGGACTCCACTATCACCCCACTGTCTAGCTCCTCCCTGGGGCTTCTGGAGCCCCCAGTGATGCAGTGGCCGTTTGGAGTAACAACCTGATGCAGCAAGGGGCCAAGTCCTGACCGGTAAATGCCCTGCGTTTTGAATGTCATTCTTATTACAACTGCTAGAAAATAGCAAATAACTCTGTTCGTTCATTTATTCATTCACTTGACGATTCTTTATCCAGCACCTGTCACACTGATAGCAGATCGATAGTGTGGTTTCCATGTGTGAAAAGGGTCTTCTTGATCTATACGTACAAACCTCATTCAGGCAGACGTATAGACAGATCAATTGGACAGCCTGGGTGGGAGGATTTGGGCAGCAAGTTTTGGAGGCTTCAGTGCCTTTTTCATCCATCCATTGACTCATTCATTAATCAAATATTTATTAAGTGCCTACTATTTACAGGGCCCTAAGCGGGGTGCAAAAAGGTGAGGAAGATAAATCAGACTCAGACCTTGGCCTCTTTTAGTCGAGCGAAAGTGCCAGGACCAAGTCTACACACATGATAAATTAGCCAGGAGCAAGAAGTGGGAAGGCATCGAGGTACAAAAACCACGAGTTCCCAGTGTGGGGGGACAGTCTGGTTTCATGGGATTTGCTGAATGTGCAACTAGATGAGGCAATGTTTATCAGTATTAAATTTAAATAAAATATCTTGAACTGGGGTTCCAAAATTGGTCTTCCTAGGAATAAAAAAGTTCTCCCATAAAAATAATAGCAGCAAACATTCACTGAGAGTGTTCTCAGTTTGGGTTCCCCTGAACAGAGCTTGAGAGGAGGACTTGGGTGCAGATAATTTATTCGGAGGTGATCCCAGGAAGCAGAAGGGAGGGGGGTGGAGATAATGGGCAGACAGTGGGAGAAAAGCCAACGAAAGGGGCATTTGTTGAGCTGGTTAACACTGGGGGCAACGGAGACTCAATCCTGACATGGCCCCTGTGAGCTGTGTGAATATCGCACCTCAGGTTATTCCTCTGAATTAAGGCATGAGACATTTATTCTCAGACTCCTGTCCCCTGTTGGTTGACTGTTAAATCTCTGCCCTTCCTGGCTGCCCCACTGTGGAAGTGATCCTAAGGCTGAGAGACACCATGGACGCTGGAGGTGGGACCCAGCCACAGTGAGGGAACCTGTCCACTGCACCCCAGCCATGTGGGCTACGCGATGAGACTCCCAATATGCCAGGTATCTTACGCTCCATGGGTAGGTCCTTTTATTTTCCTCATTTTCTGAAGAAGAAACCTAGACACGGATAGGCAATGTGCCTTCTCAAAGGTTGCAGAGTTGGGACATGGCTGAAGATTCAACCTGTGTTATCCAAATCTTGGGTCTAAGCTTTAGACCATGTTAAAATACTGCCTATGCTGGAACTTTGGGAAAAAAACCAAAACAACCATTTGGGGATGGGATGGGAGTGAGGCAGAAACAATATTAGGAAATTTTTTTATACGCTCACCCTCCTTTTTTGTGGAAATACAGAGAAACAGCCAATCTGGCTGTAGACTAAAAAAAAAAAAAAAACCCTCTGGAAAATGTCTTGCAATGACTTGAGAAGACAGATTTACAGACAATTCCCTACCCCAAACACTCAAATAAATATATATTTTTAAAAGCACATGTGTTACTCATTATTCCAATGAAAGCCCAATACATACTGAGGCCGCTGATGCTTCATGCTATAGCTCCAGGAAGGCTGAAGACCAAATATTTAGTGTAATTCTTCATACCATGATTCTTCTTGGCTTGGATTTTTAAGAAGTTGAGAACATTGCTTTCTCTGAAGCAAAATAAAAATGTTTTGGATAAAGTTAAAGACAGATGACATTTAGAGAGATAAGTGGAGCTGATATATCCATGTTCAGCTGGTATATCTACATTCAGAGTGAATGAGGATCAAAACTTGGAATGGATTTATTAACAGCTCATCACACTACTGGGAGTGTGGGGTAATGTTTTGTATGTGATGTACCAGCCGTCTGCAGAGCTAAGCAAACCCAAAGATCAGAGACTTTAGTCTCCTGGTCTCCAGAGAGACACAGAGACTAAAGGCCACTAAAATGACATGGTTCCTCTCATTAGAGCTCTCATTGCCTGTCCTGTTCTCACCATCAATTTGGTTTTATCGCAAAGTTCCGTACATGAATTTAGAGCTTGTTAGTCGTGACTGGGACCCACTAGGTTGCTCTTATTTTCTACCCCTGGGCCTCCTGTCTGAGTTTTCTCAAGCTTGATGTCTGTCCTAATTTAAATGGGACATCAGACACTTTTCCTGTGGAGATTGTGCCTCTGCTTGGTAGATCACAATTAGGGAGCTGCTGTCCACGCTCTTTCTATTAGTGGAAGAGAAAGAAATAGAATGCTAAAATACCCAAAGAGGAGAGCTATATAGGGTTGTAGCAATAGAAAAGAGTATTGTTTCCTTTATGGAACCCTATGAAAGCCATTACACCATAAGACCAGTCCCAAGAGGAAGTAGTATTTAAGAAAGGCCAATCCAAATAGACAAAATGCAATTTACAAGGAGTTCTTAATTGGAGTCTTTCAGAAATTAAGAGGAATCTGATGTGTAAAATCTCACACATATCCAGCATGTCTCATAATCACTTTTCTCTCAGTTTTCTTATGCTGCACTGGTTAGTATCCTCTTTCTGCAAATTGCTGGAAACATTCACTATGATAATTTGTTCAGCAAATATTTACTTCCTTTCCCCTTCCTACTGTGGGAAGAGGAGACTTCCCAGCTTACTGAAGTTGGGCTGAGCCATGTGACTTGCTTTGGCCAATGGAATATTGGCAGATGTAATAGATGCGGAGGCCTTAAATTTGCTTGAGGGTTTTGGCCTGACCTCTTGTGCTCTGTGAATTTACCATGAGAATGTGCCCTGGGTATTTTCTGCTCCGCCAATATGGGCCCCATATCAATCAGACATGGAAGCCTGGATCCGACCTGGAGCCTGGAGCCAAGCCTGGTCTTCCCACAGCCTGAAGCAGAACCACCCAGCTGAGCCTAGCCCAGTCGCCATCAGCCTAATTGTAGCCAACGGCAGACCTGTGTGCGGGAGAATAAACGTTTGTTGTTAGCCACCGAGTTTGGGGTGGTCTGTCCATGGCCAGTGTTTCTCCTCGTCCTTCTCCTCTCTCCTTCCTCCTAATGCTAATTCAGGAAAGCCCAAAGGAATGGCACCTTCTTCTTCAGAGGAAAGAGAAGGGAGAGAAACATGATGGAGCAAAATCAGGATCTTCTTTATCACACAGCGGAAGGAAAAAAGGCTGGAACTAATCATGTGTTGATAATCCTTGCATTGTCATGCCTGTGATAATAGCTACCACTTATTTGTTCTATGACAGGCTTAATGTTAAACACTGTATAAACTTAAACATATTTAATCCACGCAATAACCTAAGAAGTTAGAATAAATGTCACCATTTGACAGGAAAGAAAACTGAGGCTTAGAGAGGTTACATATTTTGTTAGAAGGTGCCAGAACTTGGATTTAAATACTCAGGTTTAGGCAAATCTCAATAATTATTGAACAACCTAGGCAGTGAACCAGTCTTAAGATGAAATACCATTCTTTAATGTAACAAATTGGCAAAGATTAGAAACACTCTAATACTGAGTATTGGCAAGAATACCGCCAGAGAGGCATTTTATAAAATACAGGTGAGAATGTAAATTGGTGCTAATATTTTGGAAAGCAATCTGACAATATTTATCAAGAACCTGAACATTTGCATACCCTTTGAACCAGTAATCCCACTTCTCTGATTATATTCTAAGGAACTAATCAGAGATGCAGCCAAAGATTCATGTACAAAGCTGTTCTTCAAGACGTTGCTCATCACAGTGAAAAATTGGAATCAACTGAAACGTAAAATAGTTGCAGGATGGTTAAATAATTGGTATTGCTACAGGCTGAAAAAAATATGCAATCATTAAAAATCATGTTTTAATGATATGAGGAAAAGTTTGCAATAACTAAGTAAAAAAAAGCAAGATATAAAACTGAATATATAGCGTGACTCCAATGTGGAGAGTGTGTTTCTGTGTGTGTGATTGTAAGATAAAATAATAGTAGTAGTACATTATTTCTGCATGATGATTATTTTCTGTGGGTTTTTTGTATTTTAACTAATTTTTTTGTATTTCTCGAATTTATTGAATAAGCATTACGTTTGTAACTAGAAAAACATACTTTAATGATTTAAAAAAATAACAACAATTTTTATCTCTGTAGAATATAAGCTCTATGAGAACAGAAGTCTTTATCTATGTTGTTCACTGATTCATGCCCAGAATAGTGTCTGGCTCCTAATACATACTCAGTAAATATTTGTTGAGTGAATGAAAGATACATTCTGTGTTATGTGCTAATCTATTATGTTTGTTGAGGTTATCTATAGTTTCATTAATAATTACCCTCAAAACATCAACCATTTTCATAGGCTTATGCATTCTGTGGGCTAGGACTTGTGTGTGTTAGTCAGCTCAGGCTGCCATAACAAAATACCATAGACTGGGTGACTTTAACAACAAAAATTTATTTTCTCACAGTTCTGGAGGCTGGAAAGTCCATGATCAAGGTGCCAGTCCATTTGGTTTCTGGTAGGGGCTCTCTTTCTGGCTTGCAAAGGCCCCCTTCTTGCTGTGTCCTCATATGGTTGAGAGAGAGCAAGTGAGCTCTCTGATGCCTCTTCTTATGAAGACACTAATCCTATCAGACCAGGGCCCCACCCCCATGGCCTCGTCTAATCCTGGGCATCTCCCAAAGGTCCTGTCTCCAAATATCATCACTTTGGGGGTTAGGGCTTAAACATATGAATGGGGGCAGGGAGGACACGAACACTCAGTCCATAACACAACATGACTAGCTGGAGGTGACTTGAAATGTTAGCAGGAATCATTGGGAGGCTTCTTCCCTCACATGCCTGATGCCTGGAATAACTCAAGAGGCCAGACTCAGATGAGACTGTCAACTGAAATGTCAAGACATGCCCTCTCCACCTAGCCTGGGCTTCCACATTCGATTCTGCACAATGCTAAGCCACTAGTATTTTGAGGTTGATTATTGCAGCATAGCCAACCTTATTCCGGACTAATACAATGAGTTTCAAATATACAGCTATTTAATGTAATGAGATATACTGAATATACCTTGTCTTCTTGTCTCTGTTAGCCTGCCGGCCATCTGAGGAATGTTTCTTTTCCATCCTGGGCAATGTGAAAAGCTGTTCGATGAGGCACGTGAGATACACATGACAAGGACCAGGGCGCGCGCTCTGCCATGCCACTTATGAGCAATGGCATGGAGAAATCACAGAATCTTTCTGAGCCTTGGTTTTCCCATCTGCAAATTGATACTTACAGTACTTGTCTCAGGATTGTTGTGAGACTCAAATGAGATGAGTTATCTACTCTATGGCACTGGGCACAGCATAAACACTAATTAAATGTTAGTTGTTGTATTTGTTCTGTTATTATAAAACAGTCCACGACCTCTTGATCTGAAGGCTATGATGGTATCAGGTATCAGGTATCAGGGATGCACAATTAAAAAAAAAATGGAGTCAGCACATCCAGAGAAGATGTATTAATAGTATCTTTTGCTTGTATTTAGGATTGCAGACAAAGAGCAAGAGGAAGCTTTTGAGGCCGGGTGTGGTGGTTCACGCCTTGTAATCCTAGCACTCTGGGAGGCCAAGGCAGGAGGATCGCTTGAGCTTAGGTGTTCGAGACCAGTCTGAGCAAGAGCAAAATCCTGTCTCTACCAAAAGGAGAAAAATTAGCCAGGCATTGTGGTGCACGCCTATAGTCCCAACTGCTAGGGAGGCTGAGGCAAAAAGCTCTCTAGAGCCCAGGTGTTTGAGGTTTCAGTGAGCTATGATAATGCTACTGCACTGCACCCAAGGCGACAGAGAAAGACTCTATCTCAAAAAAAAAAAAAAAAAAAAAAGAGGCTTTTGAGCTCCTAAAGCTTAGGTAAGAAGTAAGGAGAAAGACCTACCGTTTGGATGTATTAAATATCTACTTATTCATATACCACCTGGTTCCACGTGAGAACAGAGAAGGCAGACTTCCTGCCATCTCATCATTTGGAAACAAAAACAGACACTAAAACAAGGATGTGGCTGTAAACCAGAAACAGAAAGGAGCTCACAAAAAATCTTACCATGGGAACCTTGCCCCAGACTCTGGGTGTGCACTAAACTCTCCGGCAGACTGTGCAAAAACAGCAGCCGTGGTAGTTGCACAACCCCTCGGGGTTGCACAATCCGGTTCTTCACCACCTGGGCACGCCACTGCCACGGTGTGTTCCCCAGGGAGGGGCTGGGAGGGAAGCTGCTGACCCAGGTGACTTGAGCAACGTGCTGGGTGTCAGCGCCTAGCACAGTGCCCTGCAGGCTGAGTCACTCCAGGGCTACTAGGTGTGGCTGCCAGGCCTCCAGGGGGTTGTGGCAGGCGGGGAGGAGGAGGAAGGGGGATGAAGAGAAGCATCCAATTTTTGTCTTCATCGCCATCACTCAAATGCAGAGGAGAGAATGTCTGAAAAATTTCTCGCTGGCTTGCACTTTTGAGGCTGTTTAATTTTTTATTGTTCAGCATGAACAATGAAAGAGAGCAGTTTCCTGTTTCTCGGCCCCAACCCCCCACTGCTGAGGAATTTGGGTTTAAACTGCCGGGAGAGGAACGTTTAAATTCTATAAATTAGCTTCACTAAAGATGCTTAAGCGTTTATGAAAACATTCCCATCTTACACTCAGCTTTATAAAATCTTACAGAAAAAAAAAAAAAATATCCCAAACTGCCATGTGAAGCTAAGCTGGCAGAGAGAATGATCTGCTCCGTGCAAATATGCCAACAGCTTTACAAATGAGGAATATGGAATCAGGATTAAGAGCCTGCAGATCATTTATCAGTGACAAAACAAAGATTCTTAGCCTCTGGACTCGGAGTCCATGGAGACTCTCACAGGCTAAATGGTGCGCCGCAGAAGCACTAGACAGTATTAACTCATTTATACCCATTTCATGCTGGCGGCACAGAGGGTCCTACCGTGCCTACCTCGGGTGCCCAGGGGAGCAGACTTTGGCTTCAGGGGAGACCTGGGTTTAAATCCTGGTTTAGCTACTAACCAGCTAGGACATTGCACAATGGGCTTAATCACTAGGAGACTCAGTTTCCTCCTCTGAAAATTTAGGACGATAATAATGTGCAGGCACTCAGTAAGGGATAACTGCCCCCTTTCTCCCATTGCTTCACTTCTGACAAACAGATCAGCGTAACAAAACTGCAGAGGGGTTCCATGAAATGTGCGTTCAAATGAACGTGTTTGGACACACTCTCCCGTTCCCACCACAAAAAAGAGAGTGTGCAAAAGAAAGAAAATGAGAAACTTGAGTTCATTTACCCTCTACCCATGCCCCATATTTTTTCCGATATCGTCTGGCCTTCTACGGCACTAGGGAAAAGAGGTCACAGCCAAAATCAAAACAGAAACTGAAGAAATTAATTTTGGTTTCTGATTCTGAGGGTTTAGGTTTAAGAATAATTTTGACTCTTGGCTTTATAGAACTCTCCCCTCAAGTTCTTATTTTAAAATCTGGGACCTCCCCACCCATCAGCTCCCTGCCCCCTAAACAAACCTGCAGTTCTCATTATTCTCTTAACCTGGAGGGAGCAAGGCACAGAGAGGAATGACCCCTGGCATTCTCTAGTGGCTCGACCATAGCCCCTGCTCTGTTGTCTAACTTCCAGACCCTTTCAAAGACAAGATTACAGCTGAAATGGAAGTTCTGTTCACTACAACTAACTAAAACACTGTGAGTGTTTCCAGTTTTTTTCTGCCTGATTTGCACCTTTTCCGTCCATCACAATTAAGTGGTCACCCCAGTGGATAAATATTGTCTCTGAAGCTATGTTCTGAGCAGCCCTTAGAGATCAGCACTTCCAAGGACAAATACCTGATTTAATACCTATCACTGCCAACCATGTGTTATCACTATTTGCACAGTTTTACCTTTAATATGACACATTTATTTTCATGGCATTTCATTACAGTCTCCGTGGACAATGACTTGGCAGAGAGGAATTTTTGGTTTTAATGCTTGTTTAATGATATGCTGGACCAGCACTTTCCATTGGAACTTTCTGGGATGTTGTGAGTCTTCTATAGCTGTGTCGTCTAGTATGGTAACTACTAGCCACATAGGCAATGGTGCTTGAAATTGACTATTCAAAATATTATCACTTCAACTTATTATCAATAAAAAATTGAGATATTTTACATTCCTTTTTTCATACTAAGTCTTCAATATTTGGTGTGCATTTTATAATTCCAACACATCTCATATTTAGACTAGTCATATTTCAAGTGTTCAACAGGCACATGTAGCTAGTGGCTAACATATTGGACTAGGGAGCACAGATACTAGCCACCCTGGGGCTAACTTTTCCATCTATAACATGAGCATGCTTACAGCAACAATAATCAAAAACACTCTTGCCTTTAACTAGGGATGCTAAACAATGTTAAACATAAACACCAAACTGGCTATATTTATTTTTACTAAAGTATACATAGCTATGCAAAATATTTGACGTTTCCTTTGCTTTCTAAAGATGTTTCCTGTTCTTTTGCTTTGAATTAAAGTAATTAACTAATTTTACCAACATGTCAATATTTACTGCTAATTATACAAGAACATCTACAATTTGAAGAAATGCAATGTGATTGTGTATCATGGAATTCTTAAGCTCAGTGCCTAGTAATTTCCATATCAATAATTTCCATTAGTGTAATGGGACACAATAGAAGCTGCTTCTAGAATAAAAATGTACAATGAAAAAAGTAATTATAGAGAATCACTTGGCAGCAAAGCAGATCACCAATAAGCCAATGACCTGATCAATGAATGTTAGATACATTAAATGCAAAAGATGATCCTGAAGTGTCCATTAGCAGAAATTCTACAAATAAATTACATAAAAATAATCAATATTGCCAGCTGACAATGTAACCTATAACAGTGGATTCGGAAGCGATTTCAAAGATTTGCATTGCTCACGCTTGAGTGCCTTTTCAACTTTTACATTGCAAACCATACCTCCTCCCCCATCTTAAGCCCCCTCTTTAATGCTTTTTCTAAATTGGTTTGCTTCATTCACACCACACAGCAATGAAAAATGGATAAAGGCAGTTATGTGGGTTTTCCGTCTCTCCAGGACACACCTGGCTGAAATATGCTCGATATTTGCTAATGGCTTTGGAGGGAAAAGCTATGATGTTACAGCCTTTGCTTTTGAAGGCAAAGAGAAAGGAAACTTGTGAGGGGGTGAACTGTGGGGGGGACCAGTTGTAAAGGTTGGATGGTTGCCTTTTAAACTTGGACAGGAACGTTGTTTCGTAATGATTGTCCAGAATATCAGCCTGGCTCCTGATTCGAAGAAGGGATGCAAAACGCAATTGCTGTGGCCTCGTGCACCAACAGACTAATCACCATCGCTCCTTCCACTTTGCAACGGTTTATGTAGTTTGATTTTGTACATCCCGTAAGTGTTCACACACTGCAAAGTGAGCTGACTGGGAGGAGACAGGCTAATAATCTCACTATTATATATTATTTAACTGGTATTAATCTTTCATTGGCTTCTCCAGCAGGAGTAAGATTTTGCTGTGCTCGGGAAAACAATCAGAAGCAGGCTATGTATGAGCTATGCTCACTTGTGAAAGGCTGGTCCTGCCTTCAAAGAGCTTGATCCCAGAATAGAGGTAGGGAACACAGAGGCCTCCTCATATCTCCTCTCTCTTGACTCTTCATAGCATGGCTGAAAAGGAAGCAGAGGGTGACCATTTACTAAAGACCTGCTATGTGTCAGGCATCATGGTAGGCACAGGTAGATAATACCTAATTTTATTGACATTGGTTTCACAAAGGCATTGTTAATGATCAGAAAAGTGCATTATTTTGAACATAAAGAGGAGAAAATTCTCTGCCCATCCCAGTAGCAAAATCCTGGTATCCCAGGATTCCAAGAGAAAATGTCAGCAGAACACTTCAATATTTTTTGTTCATAAGAAAGGAAATTAATCTAGGGGGGGCGAGATGAGGCTGTTATTTGTCCCTCTCTAGTGCTAAAGCAATGGTAGTTATATTACTGGGTGGCAGGATCAAGCTGTTTAAGACGAGACCAGTAAAAACCAGAAACATTACCTTTTCAAAGCAGCAAATAATATTAGGTCTCAAGAGCCAGAAGTTGAAGTCTTCTTTGGAGCAATTTCGGGAAAAGCCAAGGAGCCCTTTAGTTGTGCATGTAAAAGTAGGTAATATATCCATCATTTTAGGAAAAATTATGAAATGAATATTAATATAAAAGTTGATTGGCTTATGCCTGTAATCCTAGCACTTTGGGAGGCCAAGGTGGGAGAATTGCTTGAGGCCAGAAGTTCAAGACCAGCCAGAGCAACATAACAAGATCCCATCTCTACAAAAAATTTAAAAATTAGCTGGGCATGGTGGCAAATGCCTGCAGTCCCAGCTATTCAGGAGGCTGAGGCAGTAGGATCACTTGAGCCCAGGAGTTTGAGGTTGCTGTGAGCTAGGCTAACGCCACAGCACTCACTCTAGCCAGGGCAACAGAGTAAGACTCTGTCTCAAAAAAACAAAACAAAACAAAAAGGACATGTCCTTTATTTTTAAAAATAAAATCATTACTCAATGCAAACATAAAATAAACACATGTCAAAGATTTTATTTAATTCATTAATTAATAAGGAAACCAGTAAGACATTACAACAGGTTCAAGGGAGAATTCAAAGAGTAGATACACCTACAGGCAATCAAGAACGCTGGCAAATTTTCTTAACAGATGTGAAAAGTGACTTAGCGGAGTTGCATGGTGTGGTAGACAATTCTTAGATTCCTGCCCCCTAGTGTACATTCCCATAGAATCCACTTCCTTTGAGTATGGGTAGGACACTGATGTGACGGATTTCATTCTCATGATTAGGTTAGATGACAAAGGTGAAGAAATTTTGCAGGTGTAATTAAATCTTTGGGACAAATTAATCAGAAAGGAGATACCTCTGAGTGGGTCTGACTTAATCAAGCAAACCCCTAAAGGAAGAGGTTTGAAGTAGGAAAGATTCTACTCGCCTTTTCTTTCTTTCTTTTGTTTCTTTCTGCTCTTTGCAAACAAATCTGCTGGGCTTTGAGAAGCAAACTGCCAAGTGGTAGAGAAGGCCACAGGGTAGGGAATGCCAGGCAGCCTCTAGAGCTGAGATTAGCCCACACTGACAGCCAGCAAGAAAGTAAGAACCTCAGTCGTACAACCACAAGATAAATTCTGCCAACAAAGTGAGCTTGAAAGAGGAATACAAGCCACAGATGAGATGGCAGCCCAAGCCAATACCTTGGTTTCAACCTGCTGAGACTCTGAGTAGAAGACCCAGTTAACCCGTGCCTGGACTCTTGACCCACAAAAACAATATAAGAGAATAAGTTTATGTTATATTATATTAAGTTATTAAGTTTGTGATAGTTTGTGAAGCAGCAATAGAAAACTAATATACACGGTCATAGGAAAAAATAATCTGTATTCGTATCGGTTAGCCACACCTGACAAGTTGTAAAATAGCTCAAGGCAATGAAAGGTACACTGATCCCACAGAATCAAATACCCTGGAAGGATGCCCAAGACAACACCTAGATTTTCATTGAATGTACTCGGTGATTTACTTGGTCCACTTCAAAGTCCTTCTATATAGTGAGAAATGTTTCATTTGGTAAAGTGCCTATTTCGCTGACAATATTGTTTTATTTTTATTTAAAGAAATCTTTTTTTTCCTTGAATGGATGTAGGCTATACTTTGGTTTTTTGGACATGTGAGGGGGCGAGGGGTGGCTAGCTTCCAGGAGTTGTAGAGTGGAAACCTGAGTAGGCTGCAGAAACTATCACACACCTATCATCACTAAGGAAGTGGAACTGAGCAAACCTCAACCTGAACTGAGAGGTTGGTGATCCATGTGCAGTGAAAGTTAAGGCTGATTTTATCCATTCACCGATTTATTCACCCAACAAACAAATCCATTACCTACCTGGTTCTAGACAGTGATATGCTGCATCAAAGAAGCGTAAGTCCCCAACCTTGCAGAGTTTACATTCCAATGGAGGAAGGAGAACTCTACTGATATTTGACCATTGTGTTCAGCCATGAAAAACCTTCTGAAGTTAAACGTTGAGACCACACCTCTGTGGGAAAGGTTTCAGAGACAATCCAGTTGTTAATCATCCCAGTAACCAGCAGATCCAGGTAGAGGAGTGGAAATTCCGATGCTCGGCCGTAGGCTGTGGTGAGGTGGATGCACAGATGGCCACTGCGATGGTGGGGCCCAGGTCCCCAAGAAAATACAGACTTGATAAGGAACTGCCCTGGTGCTGGGCTCAGCCCTCGCCTGCCACATGGAGGCTGCCCTGTGCCCTGGATGGGAGGCGTTCTTTAGTGGTAATAATGGTAGCTAACACATGCAAGTACTTATCATGGGTTAGTCATTGTTCTAAGCACCCTATGTACCATAATTAATACAATGTTCACAATAACCCCAATGAGGTAAGTACAATTATTATCTCCATGTTACAGATGAAGAAACTGAGGCTGAGAAAGGTTAAGTGACTTCCCCAAAGCCTCCCACCTAGCAAGTGTCAGAGCTAGAATTCACACCCATACAGTCTGGGTCCTAGTTCTTAGCCCTCATATCGTACCACCTTTGTAACAAGGGATCCCTTGAACGTGGGCACCAGCCACATCTGGTAGTAGTTCTGAAGTATGCCTTGCCCTGCAATTTACTTCTATTCTCTCAAAGCTTCAGTATTGTCTACCATAATAGCTCATATTCAGGCAGTCTACAGGAAATTAAGGAATTTTTATGTTTTCCTATAGCCACAGCAGGCATACTAATTATACACAAATACACAAAGCTATACTTTGCAAGCTATCCTTGCAAATCTGTCACCCATTTCGAAATGCATCTTTGCTCATATCTGAGCTTCATTTCTGCTTTCCTTTTGAAGAAGTGTATTTCCTCCTCTATGGGCTCCGTCTTAGAAACGTATACTGCTCATCTCCCTCCTAGGAATCAACTCCAGGCACAAGCTCTGAGATGGAGAGTCCCCTGCAGCTGCCCACAAACAATAAGTAAGTAATACAAAGGATGACTGAGGGTTTCAAGTTTCCTGTTTACAGCCTCCTTCCAATGCGGATCTCTCCGGGAGAAATGTAAGGCTGGCAACAGATTAACAAGGGTTCAGTTATTTTACAAGGGAGAACAATGGGTCCTCTGACTACTTTTGATTCATTCCGTCTCTGGTTTCCATGGAGCGTCATAAGAGGATCTATGTGTGTGTCAATAGAGTGGAAGGAGAGAAGCGGCCCAGGGCAAACAGGGGAGGAAGCATCCGCCTGATGAGTCTCCATCGGAAAGAGAGTATCACCAGCACTTGCAATCCAGTTCCTGTGTGGGTGGGCTGCTCTGCCCGGGAAAACGCAATAGTACAGTCCCCATTCGGCCAGTCTCATTCTTCCCTTCTCTGGAGATCTCTGCCCCTTTTCAGCCTTATTCCTGCCTCCATCTTTCCCCTTTCATTGTGGCTAGTTGGAAAAGCTGTTTAAGAAATCAGACGTGCCTGCTGCAATGCTTCCGGGGTGGAGGGGGCAGTTAAAGACCAATTTTCAGGGAGTGACCTTGGAACCAGGGGTACTATGCCAGACATCTGTAGATGTTTGGCTATGCAAAGTCGAATCCCCCTTTTGACAGTTCCATTGTCCCTTCCCTTATCCTCCTGGCTCAAGTGTAGAGCATATGACTTTGGTCTAAGCCAATCAGGACAGTGCATTTCCTTGGCCCCCAATGATTGGTTCATTGATAATCATGTGACTTAATTAGAGCCAATGAAAGAGGCAATGAAACTCTCGCTGGGAATTCTGGGAAGGAGATGGTCACTCTATCCTTGCTTGACTTGGGAGGTGTGAGCGTGTAGCTGTGTAGCCATCTCGCTACCGACAGGACGGGGAAGAGGACAAGAGAGACTCTGGATCTTGAGGACAGCGCTTGAGCCCCTAAATCAACGTCTGAAGCAAGTCCTGCTTCCAGACACTTAGTTACGTAATTCAGTAAATTTTGTTCGAGCGCTGTCTTGGGTTGGATTTTCTGTTTCTCGCAACCAAAAAAACTGTCTATTTCCCCCTAGGGAAAGTTGAGGGGAAGAACAAGTGCTGCTGGAGAAAGGGCAGTTCACAGCCCTTCAGCCGGGAAAGAGATTCTCAACTGAGGCTATTTGTCCCTTTATGTTTATTGTGAAAAGGCAGGACCTGCAATATACGCTTTTGGAGCCATTAGCTTTTCCATTCCCTTCAATCTAAAACTGACATATTTATGGGCCGCGGGGGGACGCTGTCCAGTTTATTATTCAAGTGGTGGTTGATCTGCTTTAAAGTGAACACAGACCTCCCTGAAAGTCATCCATATCTGCTTTTGGCCACCATGCCTTTAAAATGCTTACATTATCGCAATTACACCGTATTTTAAGCTAAGTGATGATATATGAAGATATTCGGCCAGGGGACCCAGAAACACCTGAATCCTGCCTTTGGCCTATTAGCCCCATCTGTCAGCAGTGACCCACAGGAGCAATAAGTAGCACTTTATTTTTAGAGAGAGCTTTGGCATAAATCATAATGTGAATTCAAGTAAGAGGGGGCTTCGTGCTTCTTTCCTGTCATAATTCAAGCCCAATTCTCAGGTATTACCAGTTTAGCTTTCTAGTTCCACATCCTCTGGCACTGGGTGATGTGTATTGGGTCAGATTTTTTTTGTTTGGTTTGGTTTGCTTTTGCTTTTTGTTTTCTAACTATATCACAGAAGGAAAGGAGAGCATTTTGCCACCGTTGCCCAAAATATTTGCTGAATGGTGGCTGCCCAAGTCCTTTCAGACTGGGTCGACAACTCTGAACCTGCTTCCAGGTAGAAAGAGGAATGTATGTCCAAGAAGAGGAAAAAGTGAAGGAATATGGAGAAGGGAAGGGCATGAACTAGGGCTACCCCACCATTCTGGCTGGAAGTAGAAGAAAGAAGAGGAAAAAAGATGTATGTATGCCACATGTGCTATATAACTTATTTTTGCTGAAAGTTCCCCTTCTAGAAAATGTGGGCCACTAAGAATCTTGGAGTGTAACCAATCAGATCAATACTCTCACAGCATAACAAGACAGGAGGTAAAAGGAAAAGCAAGAGAATGTTTGAAAGCTTGCTCTTAATAATCAGCATTATAGTATTAGTAAGGAGAATGCTAGCTACCATAGCAAATCATCTCCAACATTTCAGCAGCCTAACACAATAAACGTTTATTTCATATTCATAAAACAATTCGAAGTGGGTATTTCTCACTAGCAGGCTGCTTTCCTCCACAGTGATTTAAGAACCCATGTTTCCTCAATCTTAAGGCTCTACCTCAAGGCAATGGTTTTCAACTTTAACTGCATTTACCTGAGGAGTTTTGTGGTAATACAGGGGCCCTTCCCCCAGGACATTTTGATTTTATTGGTTTGAGTTGAAACTTGGACATCAGAAAGTTTAAAACAGCTCCAGGGGTGTCTAAAGTGCAGCCAGTATTGCAGGAGAGCATTGCCCTAAGCAATGGTTCCCAAAGTGTAGGCCCCAGACTGGTGCATCAGCAACACCTGGGAACTTGTAAGACTTGCAAATTGTCAGGTCTCAGATCTGCCGAATAAGAATTCTGGGGATGGAACCCAGCAATCTGTGTTTTAATAGCCTTCTAGCTGATTCTGATGCATGTTCAAGTTTGAGAACCACTGCCCTAGCAACCCCCAAGTTCTCTGCCTCCAGGTAGAAGGGAAAAGAGAAAGCACGAAGAAGCGCACCTGTTTCTTAACTACCTTGAACTGGAAATGAGGTCATTTTGGCAATATTTAGTCACATGGGCCAAGCTAAGTGCACAGGAATGGGAAATGTGACCCACCCTGGCTGGGCAGCCTGTTTCTGCAATAATCATGCACTCTTGAGTTGTCTACACTGACCCAGAATTCCACACCAAATCAGGATTGAAGACAAAGGAAAGACAATTCTAAATTCTAGGGGTGACATAGGTAGCCAGGGCTCCCATGTCCTAGGACTTTGAGACTAAACAAAACCTGTAAAAAGACATGCAAATTATTTATGTTGTCATAAGATAGATTGGGTTCATTCAGATAGAAGAGTTAACACATAAAAATTGCACAAATTTATAAGCAATATGCCATGTCTTATAATGGTAATTTTTGATCAAAGTCATAAAGTCTCTTGAGTCCTTATTCTGACTAAATTTCTCTGAGATTCACCTCCTTCCCATTTCCTTCCCTCCAGCAGCTCAACAGCAATTTGAGGCAAAGATGGAAGATTGTGCATCTATAGGCACAATGCTGTCTCAGAAATCAGTCCTGAAGAAATCTGCCTACCCGAGGCTCCTGCTCTGTGCTGTGATGGAGAGAATAGAGACCTTACAATCAAGCAGTTTGATTCATGTTCATGCCCTGGCTTTGCCATTTCTTTTTCCTGTGTGACTTAGGGTCAGATACTTACTCTCTCTGGGCCTCACTTTCCTCTGCTTTGAAAGAGATAAAAGTCCTGGCTTGCAAAATTATTGGGACAACTATATGCAATGAAATAGGTAAAAGTGTTTTAAAAGTGTCAGTGCTTCTAATCACCCCCCTTTCTCTTCCTGCCCTCTGGGTGGGAATAAACCCATAGAACACATGCAGACAAAATTAGCCAGATTCTGGTCTCCATTCGAGGAGAATGCTATTTGGGTGAATTTTGGCTGTAGTGTAATGACAAAAAGAATTCAGGCCATTCTTATCATCCCTAACAGGCCACGTGCAGGAGACGCGCTCAAGATGTTTTAAGCCTGTCTGAGGAATGGATAAGTACAATGAATTCTTATTAAAACTATTTACAGTAAGGAGAAATTCTGGTTAGGCCTGCCTTTCCAGTCTGCCTCATTGGCAAGGTGGTGAGTCCCTGAATTCTGTCTGCTATGTGTTCCTTGTGGTTTCTGTCCACTCAGGCTTTGGTGGTATGTTTCATTCAGACTAGATGCCAAAAGGCCGGGTGCGGTGGCTCACGCCTGTATCCTAGCACTCTGGGAGGCCGAGGCGGATGTATCACTCAAGGTCAGGAGTTCGAGACCAGACTAGATGCCAAGGAGATGATGTGGTCCAATAGAGCTAAGGAACAGTCTGAATGCCTGGGGACTTTGTGCTGTCTGTGACACTTCAGAAAGTGACTCAGTTAGCCAATGTCACAGAGAAAAGAGAATCTGTGAATATTTTGCCCAGTTGAGGGCAGAGACAACTATGGCTACCTAAACACTTGGAATATAAACCAGTTCCTTCAAAGTTAAAGACCAATTTGGGCTCCGTGATTCTTTATGAAGGTTAAGTGGCCAGGGAGGGTCCAGTACAGGGATGAGACCAGACAATTACTGACATTTACAATTTACAATTTTGTGCAATGGATTGATTCCCAGATATTTTAAATTCTGGACTTGAGAGTCAATTCAGAACCCATAATAAAACAATGACCACAGTAATAAACTCATATATATGTATATATAGATAGTGCTTTTCAAATGTTCTTACAAAACATTTTCAAATAGTATAAGAAGGCTGATCCTTTCCATTTCCTGAGATCACATAAGTTATCACGCTTATATGTGTTGTTCGGAGATCATTTGGTGGCATGGAATTCAAACCCACGAAAAGGTACTAGATGCATGTGTTATAGACAGACTGTACTAATCTGCATTTCTAAGTGATACAGCCCAATATCTAAGTGATGTTTCTCTCCCTGGTCTTGCCTGCAGCTAAGGCTTGGCAATCAATTCTCGCTGCCAAGTTTGTGACATGGTTGGGATTGTGTGAGCTCTACAGAATTCACGTGAAAGGTAATCCACGTTCCTCCTGTTGCATCCTGCCCTTAAATTTACAAGGATATGTTCCTACTTGGAGTCTCTGAATATCGTAATAAAATTGTCACATGTCGTTAACACAGTTCAATTCTGCAACTTAACTGATTGGAAAAACGGATTCAATTGCAAACTTTCTTTTGGCAACAGCATTAGCATCTTCCCAAAATATATTAGAGTTGCCATCAACAGATGGTTTGAGATGGGTCCAGGGAGGCTGTTGACAGATATCTTGGGATGGATCTTATTACACTGACATTGACATATCTGAAGAATGTCCCATGGGAAATGTCTTCACAGGCCCGGAGGCTGACAGAGCAAGATGGAAGCCCTTCAAGAGAACTGCAAATAAAGAAAGACTGAAAATGGGCACAACCTTTTGGAGGTAATTTGGCAATATGTATTGAGTCTTAGAAATTCATACCCTGTGACTCTGCGTTTGTCTTCTCAAGCTTTACTTGAAAGCACTGCTCAGACATGTGTGCAAAGATTTATGAATAGATCTTCATTGCAGCATTAAACATATAATGTGAAGAAATGGAAAGTCCCACAATATGGGGCCGTTTAAATATACTAGTTATATTTATATTCATACTTACTACGATAAAATAAAATCAGGATAAAGAAATGTTTATTTAGGGTGATATAAGTTTTGTAAAAAAAAAAGACATGAAGGAAACATATTCTAAATGTTAATAGCAACTATCTAGGGGTGGCGATATCATAAGTAATTTTTCAACATTTTATTCTTGTATTTCCAGTGAATTTCCTGTGAAGGTGTTACTTTTTGGATCAGAAAAATATGTGCTATTTTAAATGATATAAACAGCAGTCTGTAGAAAATTTTGAATAAGGAAAAGGATCACCTATAATCAGTACAACAATTTTAACTTTATATCCTAGGCTTTATCCATGTGCATGGAAATGTTTTATATAATCAGAGAGCACCTATAGCTTTGTGTTCTATTCTTTACCATCTACATAAAAATAGCACACACCAAAAAAATCTGTTGAGCCTGAAAAATTGTGTGCGTACACATATACATTTTATGATAATATAAAATATCATATCACATACTAATTTAATTGTTTGAAATTTGATAATCAACATATGTGGATAACTCTCCTAATCATAAAATCCACTATCCCAAACAATTTAACTTCTGCTTTTTTCTACAGCAGAAATACCACTGTAGGCTTAAAATCAGGGATCTAGAACTAACCACCTGAATTTAACCAATTTAGCAAATTTTTAATATATACAAAATATTCTTCGAGAACGTCAAATTGAAACTTAACTCAATTCACTGGAGAAAAGGAACAATGGGTTTTAAAAACCCAGTGGGTGAACACTCTATTAAGCCTTGGGAAGCAGCAAGAGCGGTGAAAGTATTTCTGAGATAGATGCAACAATGAAACTGAGGATGGCGGGGCAACGCCAGGGGCTGCGGCAAAAGCCTTGACTTGCTGTCCATAGTGACAACGACCTCCAGGGAAATTTCGAAGAGTATGAAAATTCTGAATTTAAAATCAAAATCAGGATTGATGTGGAAAACAAATCTACTGTACTGCCTTCTGAAAAACAATGCAGAACCCGCAGTTGTATTTTAACAAGGCCTGCCTCCTACAATTCGAGTCAAAATATTACTTTCATCAGAGAATTATTTTTGTTCTTCCGTGAAATAGCACAGGAAATATGTTATGAAATTACTTGCCAAGGTCAAGAAAACTCATAATCTTGACAAGGGGGAGAAAAAAAGAATAATTGTGCCCCATCCAGACCAGTAATTCTCAACTGCGGGCAATTTTGCCTCTCAGGGAACATTTGCCAATGTCTGGAGACATTTTTGGTCGTCACAACTGAGGAGGTGGGGGGCGGGCGCTGCTGGCATCTAGTGGGTCGGGACCAGAACTGTTGCTAAACATCCTACAATGCACAGAACAGCCTCCTACAACAAAGAATTATCCAACCCAAAATGTCAGTAATGCCAAGGTTGAGGAACCTTGGTCTCTAGATGGTCACAAATGATTTGGGAAGAAATAATCAAATGCAGGACCCCTGCCATTCTGTTCTAGGGGGTGAGAGAGGCCACAGAGAAGACGGAGTGACTAACGGGACTTACTTTTCCAAGTGCCCCTTTATTGGACCTGAGGCCAGGTGGAAAAGATTGGCTACCATTTCCTGATGACCAAGGCCTCAGTTACATCTTCCATAAGGATAGATGAAAAACTCAAGTTTTTAAAATTTTAAAATCTTCTTTTAACTGGAATTTATATAGGCAAATTTCCCAATTTAACAGACATTTTTTTTTCTCCCTGTACAAGGAGAAAGGAGCAAAATACCAAAAGGAAAAGGCTCATTTCAAGAACTTCAAAAACATGTCCTAGGATTGAGTCTCAATCTCCTGTTTTTTGTTTTGTTTTTTCTGGACAATGGAAATTGGAGTCTTGAATATTTAGCCTGAGATCCAGCCTGACCCTCAACGATCAGACAAACAGTAACTGACATTTGAAATAAACTGTGCTTCTTAAGGCAAGAAACTCGACTCATGCTTTTCAGTAAGATTTTCTACATCGAGGGTTGATGTGAAAAGGATTTTCTGGTTAAGGCTGAGATAACCCGGAATCTCCCATTCCCTGGGCATTTTTACTAATTGAAGTTTTCCTGTAGGTTACATTCTTCAAGATGTTCTTGACATTGGCAAGGTTTACAGGAAGGGCCACTGACAATATTAAAAACTCAAATCCAAATTTTTCCTTTCTGTAATGTTGGAATGTATTAAAATGAGCATGTAACATTTCTTTATAATAAAGAAAAACAATTCAACTGTGTGTTTTTTAAAAATCTAAATAAAACAAAGAAAACATGCAATAGGCAGAGAAGAGTTAACTGGCCTACAGAACAGCAGCAGGAGAAGATAAAAATTTGGGTTCTGACTTGCAACCTATTCCAGATGGACAGTTCTGTGTGGCTGTGTCAGTTCGGAGGAGTTTGGAAAGATCTATTTAAACGTTTGCTGGAAAGTTGGATTTAAATGTTTGCATGATTGTTTTGCTAGGAATGAACCACATGGAGTTAAATGGCTTTGCCTGAATCTCTCTAATCTCATTCTGACAGGTTTGTATCCAGGCTGGTTACAGCCAGGACTAACTCTTCTCCAACGTTATTGCTAATTGGCAGCAACAGACAGTATGTAAGCTGGAATATGTGAAAGATGGGGAAAAACAAAACCAAAGCCAAGCTCTAAAACTCCAATCATCTTTAATTAGTCAAGACAAATCAACAGCTTAAGAATGTACACCTACTGAGATAGTGAGAAGAGCTGGCTGCAAAGTGTTTCTGAGTCCATCTGAGACTCTCGGGCCTCTCACTTAATCTTTTGTTTTTTCCACCTTTATAAATAAGGTGTTAAAAATTCCTATCTTCCTGTTTGTACCAAATGTAGTAGTGCTTAATTTAGAAATTTTAAAAATGCGGAAATATCCATAATAGGTCTGGTGCTAGAAGGTCATTTTCCCTGTCCCTGTCTCTTTCCCTGAAGGTAGAGACTATCCTATATTGTGCAAATATTAATAGCCAGGGTCCAATGTCAGTTAACCAGAATCTACCCAACAGGATGTCTAATTAAGGCATTTTTTTTTTTCATCTTTAACAATGTGGAGTAGTGAAAACACCATCAACTTTGGTTCTCCTCAGACCTGGGTTTAAAATCTTCCATGACTTTCTAGCTGTGTGACCTTAACAAAATCAATGTACTTCCCTGAGACTCAGCTTCCTCATTGGCAAAATGGTTTTGTGATGATTACTCTGTAGTGTGTGGCAAGGATTCAAGTAAACAATACGTGCAAAGCAAATGGTTGGAACTCAATGTGCATTAATCCCATTCCCTGCCCCTCCAAGACAGAACTCAACACAACACCACCCGCTCACGCAATACAGTTATTTATTGTTGTTACTGTTGAGTGTTTTGTTGAATACTTTTAGGGAAAGGAGTGAAAGCATCAGAAACCAAACCAAGAGTGACGACTGAAATCAAACAAAGGCAATTTCTGCAAGTTCTGGGGTGAACTTATGATAGGTGTGACTCATGGTTTTCAGATTTCTACACATAGAGTTCTGACTAATGAGAACTAAAAGTTCTTCACAATGACCCTAACATTCTTCAAGATCTTCAATTGTCTCTGATAAGAAGATCTTGTGTTCTAATGTATTGTTTAGAACTCTTTAGTTGCAAGTAACACAAGCTACTTTAAGCTAGCTTGGATATGGATTTGGATGTGTGCATATGTGTGTGCGCACGTGCATGAATGCATATGAGTGTTTGTGTGTGATAAGGAGAGATTTCAAGGAGTTTTATGGAGCCCAAACTTGTTTCGACTTCTCACTGTATATCCATCTTATTTTTACTTTTCCCAAACACCAACTTTTGCTTCACATTCCAAATGGCAGAAAAACAGCTGCCCCACAATTCTAGAGGTTATGCTACAATGACACGAAGGGACTGATGCAACCCGATGTTGCCCCTATTTTAAATTCCCAGAATAAGAAGCTGATTGGTCCAGCTAGAGTCGACCGTGCACCTCAGCTCCCATCATCTACGGCCAGGGAGGCAGGATCCCATTGTACAGACGTGGCTGCTGGAGGCTCACTCCTACAGTCCTGAGGATGGGGATAAAGTAGAGTTTTCAAAGTGTCGTTAGGTGTAGACACGACAAAGGTGCCATTCCACTCTAAATAGTAGTGGAAAAGGTGAATTTTGGAGTAATTTTCAGTAGCCAGAGTCACCATCTAAGAGGTTTCTTACATATCCTATAGATAAGCCAAAAATTCAATTAGACTACACTTCTTTTACCCACATCCCGATTATAGCAGACATGGATAGATGGTTGCCTGCCTAACAGCCTGTCTCTCCTTTCTTCTCAGTTGGCAGGGCTGCACATTTATGTGTGTGTCCCCTTGCCCATCGTATCAGTGACGGAAGGATGACCCCATCCCTGTGTTTAGAAGTAAATTACTCAAATGGTTGCATTTGCCTTTCTAGTGATTGGCTTAGACACAGGCATATGACATGATTCTGGCCAATAAAATGTGATAGGAAATCTGCTGAGAGATCTTCTGCAAAGATTTTTTCCTCACTGGTGGAAAGAAACTCATAGAAACACTCCCTCTCTGTCTAAACACCTTAGTATCTGGGTGTGATGCCTGGAACTATGGCAGCCATCTATGACCATGAAGGATCCTAGCATGAGGTTGAAAGAGCAGAAAAATGGAAAGAACTTGTTGCTGAGCAATCAGTGGGCTCACTGCCCAATGTGCATAGAAGCCACTACCATGGCACTGGACTTTGAGAAAAGAAAAGCTTTATTGCAAGTCGAGTGGAAACGAGACAAGAAGAATGCTCAAATCTGTCTCCCCAAGCTGGGGGCTGGGTCAGGTTTTATAAGCAAAAGGTAATAAGACATGATCTGATTGGATCTTGCGATGGGATAATGCCACGGCTTGATCTGATTGGATCCTGGATCCTGCCATTCGGTGTCTGCTTCTTAATTCAGTCCCCACTCCTCAGTCCAGTCTAGGCACTTAAGTTCTACCTAAGTTGCACGTTTGGTTCATCTGGGCATGCTCTGCACATTTGGTTCAACCTGGGCATCCATGGCAGCTGATAAACAACTCACAGCTTTGTTACATAAAAATTGAGCCACATTGATCTAGTGTGATTACAAACTCGGGTCCTTGATGACGTTATTTGAGCTATTGGGTTAAACCACCATGGACTATTTTACCTCTGGGATTCTTGTTATTGGATAAAAGACATTTTCTTACTGTTTAATCCAGTTGAGCTGATTTTTAGTTTTTAGTTACTTGTCTCCCCAAACATCCTAACTGACACACCTCCTAATTAATACAAATCATGAAGCGTTAATGAGAGCCTCTGACTTAGGAGCGTGGGGAACAATCCTGCAAATGCTTGCAAGGTGTCTCCTAGGTGACATTCATATTGGTAGCCAAGAGATCATAAATCATTTCTAATGCTTCCAGAGCCTTATCAATATATAGCATTTTGCAAGCACAGCAGCATTTTTCTATGTTTATAAAAAAAGTACCTCAAAGGAATTATCTGTTTAAAGTAGCTTTTTTTAGGCTTCAAAATCCTTGCTCCTTTAGACGGGGAGTTGAACAAGTTTAAAGTGGTTTCATTGTACGTTCTGCTTGCTCGAGTTTGATAGGCTGTGTTTTCATGACAGGTCTGTCCCTGCACTGAGTGTCTGGGATGCTTTGATGTGGGCTGCTTTCGGACAGCCTAATACTTGGGGGAAAATGTGCTGAAATTGAACAAGATTGCTTTCTGCCCAGCTGTTCTCCAAAGGCTCAGACATTTTTAGCACTGAGCAAAGAAGCTTGTATTTGTTTTGACAGTCTTGGCAGGGAGAACAATGGTTGATTATCCCAGCACTTTACTAACAAATAAGACTGCCTCCAGCAGAGATAAAATATGGGTCTTGACTTGATTGCATTTCTTGTCCAAGGGAATTATCTTCTATTCATTCCGATGCCCTTTCATTATGCAGTGTATCATTTTTGTTCTTTATCTTCACCCCGCAAAGTAACCCATGGCTTTCACTCTGAGAAGGCAGATTCCCAAAATTGTCATGACCATGGCAGCTTGATTATCTTATAAAACATATACTGTATTTTCACATCTCCCAATTTGATTTTTTGGGAGCTAATTTTTGTTTGTTTGCTTTTGGTTCTCCAGATGGGTATGGTTAGTTTCTTCCCTAATTTTCTGTCTGTTTGCTTTTGGTGTTTTTTATGTTGCTGCTACTGTTTTAGCATATAGAAGTCTTAGATTTTACATCATACCTACATTTAAAGGGGCTATCCAAGATGCTTTTTCACTCATATAGAGAACAAATATGTTTCCTTAAAAAAAAGGGACTTTTTAATATTTTTCCAAAAACGCTTCTATTTTCTGTCTATTCTTCACCTTCCAAAAGATTTGAAAAATTACGCCGGGCGCGGTGGCTCACGCTTGTAATCCTAGCACTCTGGGAGGCTGAGGTGGGCGGATCGTTCTGAGCTCAGGAGTTCGAGACCAGCCTGAGCAAGAGCGAGACCCCATCTCTACCCAAAAATAGAAAGAAATTAATTGGACAGCTAAAAATATATCTAGAAAAAAACTAGCCGGGCATGGTGGCTCATGCCTGTAGTCCCAGCTACTTGGGAGGCTGAGACAGTAGGATTGCCTGAGCCCAGGAGTTTGAGGTTGCTGTGAGCTAGGCTGACGTCACGGCACTCGCCCCAGGCAAGAGTGTGAGACTCTGTCTCAAAAAAAAAAAAAAAAAAAAAAAGTGGGAAAAATCCATTCCATCTTTTGAAATTGCCACAGTACTCTTAAATCAAGGTTGTCAAATTAGCAAGAAATGGAATAATGAATCCACAGAGAAAATTTAAAACGAAATTGCTTGACGTAAGACAGCACTCATGCTCCTCTAGGCCTTTCAGTAAAGATACGTTCATGCAATAATGCTTCTAAAATCTACATAAAGCTAAGCCAATCTTTCTGACCATCTTGAGATGTAGACACATTCAGTAAAATATAAGAGAAAAAAAAGTAGTGTTTTTTTTTAACCCAGTGTACAAAATTTAGTATTTCAACAGTTTCCAATTCCAGTAACCTAATAGCAATTATCTTGTCCTGAGGTAAAAGAAAGAAAAGTCTCCTATACATTTTTCTTTTTAAATCCAGAATATTCACTTTACAAAAAGATTAAGAACACTTTAAAGACTAGGGCTCCTTATAGAAACAATTGAATTCCATAGAAGCAATTTAAATGTAAGTGCAAAAAATAATTCTTTCCATAGAATAGGTGCAGCTTTGAATCCATTAAGAAAGCACTATTTTCTTATTGTCATTTATTGTAGACCAAAAATATATTTTACCAAAAGGAATATTTTGCCCTGACCTGATGTATAGAAGTAAATCTATCTGATGCTAGTTTGCTTTCTATAGCAAAAAGTTGGAAGTGGATTTGTGTGGTTACAGTTTTCTTTTTTCTTTCTCCTGCTTAAATGTGCTTATAAAAACAAAGTACATGATAGAAGTCACAGCATTTTTCCCCCAAAAAAGATAAAAGTATCTGTCTTATTAGCTAAAATTGTCATATCCTGAATTATTCTGATTCTCTGTGCTATTCTTCTATAGAAAGAGGAATAGAGTAAAACATGCTTCCGCACTGGAGGAAAACATGTTTCCCATGTGTAAAATGAGACCAAAGAAAGTTGAGGTGCAGTGTAATTGTGATTTCCCCATGTCTCACTGCAAATCAGTGAATGAATCAGGTCATGTAATTTTTAGATGTATAAGGGCCCCTAGCAATACTCTGGCTTAATCCTTTTTAAAAATTGAAATTCTGTTTTGCCCTTTCATGATGCCATCTCATTTTTTTTTCTCTGAATATACTCATTCTACTATACTTTAGAAAATTCTATTTTCTTTTTCTTGTCTCAAATCCATGCTTAACAGCATGGGTCAGCTCATTATAAACTAGTCATCTGTGGACATATTAATATCACGGGTGTGGAGACCTTACCAAGAAACTGCCACACTGAGAGGGACTATGCTATGCCTCCAGCATTTTCACTGACATATTTTTGAAACTGCAGACTTCATAATTTCTGTTTTGCTCCATATAATTGCCCTTAATCCAACTTCTAATAAATGGGAAAGGCAGCTCCAACTATACTTTGCTCTGTTCTCTTTCCAGAATGACAGGAAATGTTCATATAGTTAAGATGAAATTGTTTTTAAAAAGACATTCCCACTCTATTTCCCCCCTTCCTGAGGTAACTATTGCTGATAATTTGATAACTATTGCTGATATATCTGTAGAAAATGTGCTTTCCAGATTGCCAAGGATTTTGCATGGATAAGCATTCAACGTGTATTACAATCATTAAGTGTCTACTACTAGTATCAGTCATTCATTCAACATCTATGTATTAAGCCCCTCATTAAATGCCAGGCAGTTCTAAGAGTCATAATACATTACTGAAAAAAGTAGACAATTCATGCTCTCATGAATGTTATATTTTATAAGAAAATTGTGTTTAGAAAAAGACCTAGACATCGAGGAGGCAGGGAACAAATTGTACATTTTAGTGACTACATTTTGTTTCATACAGTATACGCAGTGGATGCATCTGCAGGCACAAGTAGCAGACATGTTGTTATTCTGTGTCATTATAACATAGAATACCATCTAGGGATCTCAAGGAGATTATTATGTGATACAAATTTATTATTTGGTTTACAAATTATTTACTGCTATGGCTAGTATGCTTGTGTCTTCTCCAAAATTTATACTGAAACTTAATCCCCAGTGAAACAGTATTAAGAGATGTGGTCATTGGTAGGTGATTAGGTCATGAAGACTCTGCCCTCGTGAATGAATTAGAGCTCTATAAAGGGGCTGGAGGGAACCAGCTAGCCCCTTTTTGGCTCTTTATCCTTTCCTGTCTTGGCCATGAGAGGACATAGTGTTCAAGGCATCATTTTGGAAGCAAAGACCAGGCTTTTCCCAGACATCAATCCTGCCAAAGTCTTGATCTTGGACTAACAGCTTCCAGAACACTGTGAAATAAATTTCTGTTCTTTATAAATTATCCAGTATAAATTATGAGGTATTTTGTTACAGCACCATGAATGAACTAAGACATTTACAGAGTTTATAAACTGCTCAATAAATGTAAGAAATACAATATATTCAAGATCAATAGTCTGATATCAATACATTTTATTTGAAAGTGAATTTTTTAAAAATTTTTTTTAAACAACATTGATTTAATATAATGAATGATTTTTTGTTGTTGTTGAAACCAAACTATACAGATTGTTTGGAGTTCTACATACCTATGCTACTATGTGCTATGTGATTATTCAATTTTTTTTTACCACTTCCCTCTATTCGCACAACTGTAGAACATTAGGCTTTTGCTTAGCACAAAAATGAATTTATTTTCATTACTAAATTTATGTAACCAGTATATTTATAATGATTCTTCAGTTAGATGCCTTTGAATTAAAATGAACCTTACTAATTTTCTTTGTACAGGTAAAAGATGAGTAATTTATATGACTCTATAAATGGGATATAAAATAAAAATTACCACTATTATACATTAAAATATAAGTATTAATCATAACTATTGATTAATAATTCAAACCAATTAATGAAGCACATCACATATGATTATGTGATTAAAAACATATGATTAAAACATATTTTAATGTATGTTCTTATAGGAAAATAACTAATTAAAATTAATTCCATCTAATTCACCATATAAACATGAGTGCCCATTATTCTTTTTATTAAATGATATATATTAATTCTTATGAATACCATTTATCAAGGAACTCACAAGGGATATTTTAAACAAAAATTATTGAATATTTTACCAAACAATGGTTAATATTTGACAAGTTATTCAAGAAAATCCTTCCACAAGTTTCTACACATTTAAAAAATGAACTTAATTTTATGTTTTATGTTAGTAAAGATGCTAACAGTTGCACAAAGAGAAGATATATAATCCTATTTCCTACCTATTTTCCGAAGACTAAGATTACTGTTGCCAGCAGCTGATGTCTCAGCTTCAGCATAACTGTTAGCTAATTAAATGTGCAATCTTCTATTTTCCATCTTCTCCTGCTAGGAATTATTCTGGGAGAAGACATGAAGCAAACTTTAGTTGTATTCCCAGGAATAGGGCATTCATACTTTGTTAAAAATGTATACAATATGCTTCCAAAATAATTAACTACTTACTTGCACATATGCCCAAGAAGGTTGTGAAACCCACTAACATGGCTTTTCTGTTTGAACATGGTTCGGAAGGATAAAATTTTTTTTGTACGTACCCAGGTTAAAGGAGAAAATTGAGGCCCTTGTCTAAATAAGCTTATCATTGATTTATTATTTAAAATATATCCACAATGATAGACTTAATAATATTTGTAATTTTAAAACCTGGAAAAGTAGATGCAATGTAGTATTCAATTTCAGAAAATGGTGGGGAAGAGCCTTGAGATTACTAAAGATATTAAAAAACAAGACAAAGATTTGAAAGGCTCACAAACGTGCTCCATTCTGCCCATTTTGCCATGAGTAATAATTCAGGTGATTATGTATGTGAAAAAATATCAGCCTTGATTTTTCAGAACAACATATTGTTCATATTGTTTTAATTTATAGGAGCTGGTACCAAGATTTTACTGAATAATTTTGTGGTCTTTTGTGCTACTGGTATTTGGTTTCAGAAGACAAATATAGGGTTGTTTAAAGAGAATTTATTCAGTAATTTCCTTTTAAAATTTAAAATGTGGTATTTGGGGAGGGAAACTTTTAGAAATATGCATTTATCCATTTTTCAAAAGGTATGGTTGTCAAATTATGAAGCAGGAAAAAATAATAGAGCTACTAATATTAACAAAGATGTTTTCCAGATGGGTTTCTTAAATTATGGCTATATTTCAGAAAGGAACCAATTACTTTAATACATTTTAATAAAATATGGTTGAGAATCAATACTACAATGACAAGCACAATAAAATGAGATAATAATCCTTCTATTTTAACAAACTAAAAATGAAAGATTAAAACTCTTATCTTTAGTGTTATTAGGAATGACCAATAATGTGTCATGTCACCACAAAAATCAAATGTTCAACAAATAAAAAATATTTTCTTTGTAAAAAAATACAATATAAATAAAATATTATCCTCCAAATTTGGCTCTCCTTTCTGTGTTCCTTGAATTGTTAATTGTAGTTAATCTCGCCAGTTGAAAGCGATGTTTATTCTAGTTTTTTAAGTTCATAGGCTTCAAATAAAGTATGACTAAGCAGCTACATGGTTAGTTGAAGATTAAAGCCCACTCTTTTGTTTAATAATCATAAATAAAGCACAAATAATTCAAATAATTGGTGCTTTTCTTTGGATCAATTTTTACGTAGCAGAAACAGTATTAGACGTGGGGCAAGAGAACAAGTCCAAATCTTCATTGGGACAATTGTTAACTGTGGGAATTCAAAAAAGTTATCTGCTTAAGTCCTAGTTTCTTCTTCTGTAAAAGGATACAGAACGAAGGATATTATAATGGTGAATTACAGTCTTATATGATATATATAAAAGGCTCTGGCATTGTACAAAGATAAAAAATAATCGTCAATGGAAAAGCAGTCTTAAATGTTTAGCTATATTTACATTTGTTTTAGTATTCTAAGTATTACTGTCATACATCTCACAAAAAAAGATGTTCCACATCATATGTCACTAGAGAAATGCAAATTAAAACAACAATATACTACTACACGTCTCTTAGAATGGCCAAATTTCAGAACACTGACATCAAATGCTAGTGAGGAACAGGAGCAACAGGAACTCTAATTCATTGCTGGTAGGAAGGCAAAATGGGACAGCCACTTTGGAAGATGGTTTGGCACTTTCTTACAACACTAAACATACTCTTATCATGTGTGTTCAGTAAGCACACTCCTTGGCATCTACCCAAAGGAGCTGAAAACTTATGTCCACACAAAAACCTGCATATTGATGTTTATAGCTTTACTCAGAATTGCTTAAACTTGGAAGCAGCCAAGATGTCCTTCAGTAGCCAAATGGGTGAAATAAAAAAAAAAAAAACCTAGTGTACAACCAGACAATAAAATGTTATTTAGCACTAAAAAGAAATTAGCTATCAAACCATGAAAAGCCATGGAGGAATCTTAAAGGCATATTGCTGAAAAGACTACATACTATATGATTCCAATTATATGACATTCTGAAAAAGACAAAACAAAGGAGACAAAACAAAAAGATCAATGGTTGCCAAGTGTTGGTAAGGGGAAGTATGCATAGGTGGAAAATGGGATTTTTAGGGCAGTGAAAATACTCTGTAGGATACTATAATGGTAGATACATGTCATTATATATTTGTCCAAACCCATAGAATGTACAACAGCAAGAGTGAGCCCTAATGTAAACTATGAACCTTGGGTGATACTGATATGTCAATGTAAGTTCATCAGTTGTGACTGACATACCACATGGACCATTCTGGCAGGGATGTTGATAATGGAGGCTATGCATATGTGGGGGCAGAGGCATATAGGAAATCTCTGTATTTTCCTTTCAATTTTGCTGTGAACTTAAAACTGCTCCAAAAAAATGTTCTCTTAAAAATTAGTGATGTCTTGTCTAGCTCACCTAACTGCTTTTCATATAGAAAACTGATAATGCAAATGATTCTTACCCAAAGAAACGCAGATTAATTGTGGGTGAGGGTATACAACTTATCATCTATTTGTAAATTCATTTCAAAATTCTTTATTCCCTATGCATGTGTAGTTCTTAGTATTTCCTATGCACTGATTATATCATCATACTGGTTCTCTCTCTAATTAGTGATTTAAATAAATTTTTGACATATGTTGATTTAATACTTACATGAATCAAGATTTTAACTTTTTAAAAAACATTCATTAAAATACCCTCCATTTTTAATGAGTTGTATGGTCTATGTACCAAAGAAGTTTGCACATTAGGAAATAATTTTTCAGAAGATTACTTTGAGTATAGGTTTTTATTCCTGTTATCCTTTTTTAATTTTCATACTAATATCTTTTTTAAAGTATGTAACAGAGTTTCAAATACATGGATTGGGATAAACTTATTTTGTCAATCACATAACACTGCAATGCTTTCCAAAGCATAGTTTTAAAAAATGGAATAAAGATACATGACAAATTATGATTTTACTTTCTGGAATTTGGACATCCTAAAAAAATTATAACACATATAGAAATTTTAGTACCCATTTATTGCATCCATTCATAGTGCTAAGAAAGTACAGATGTCCTCATAGAATTAACCAACAGAATTAGTATTTACCAAACTGTGCACGAGATTGACAGTGTGAAAATATAGGGTAAGTTGAGAGGTAGCCATGCTTTTTTTTTTTTTTCCAACATGACAGATGAGAAACTTCATCTTGATCTCTAAAATAATAATTTGTTTTAAGTGACTTCTAATTTTCTACTAAATAATCCAGGAGTTTATTCAAAGGAAAAATTATTCACTTTTCTCTATGTGTGGTAAAATATTTCCCATGGGGTTCTCCTGATTCCCTTAAAAGTTTGACTGCCTCGCTTCCTCCTAAAATAATTTCACAGTAGACTTTTCAGGTTTTTGCAAACACTTCAATTCTCTCTTTCCTGTATTTTAATTTTGCCTGCCTCCTAATCCCTAATCAAATTCTCTCCTCTGGCAGGCAACTCTGTTCTTAACACCCTGCCCTCAAGGAATCAACTGATACTTTGAGTTAAGCTGCTTTTTTTTAAGCATCTGCCCTTTTCAAGAGTGCCCTACTAGTCGCATGCACTCATAGTAACTAGCTGATAGCATTTTCAATTCACTGTGGAAATTGTGTGTCAGTCTTACCTGGAGCTACATGATGACAAACTGACTTTAAAAGTTAATCTATTCATTTGAGGTAAATATTCCAACAATATACTAAAAAAATGATATTTTCAGATACCTTTTTCTCATGTATGATACATAACAATGCTGATTTTATAGTTAACACAGGTAGAACTTGAAATTTAGACATCTTAGCTTAGATGAGTGGAGAAGTACACTGATTAATAGTTAAGGATTGAATTTTCAAATAGTTTTTGGCCACAGAATTCCTTCTGAAAGAAAAGCATACACAAAATCCCCATTAAATTCACTATTTACTTGGAGGGGTCATGCATTCGATGGCTTTTCTCAAACTCCTATGTACACAGTATGCAAAATGCAATGCCAAAGAATACCCAGCATATTCATAATTCATCAGCTTGACACTCAACATTTCAGCAAGAATTGAGTATGCATATTTGAAATGAAAATCTTTCAAAAGAAATATTTGAAAAATATATTTTAAAAAGAACAATCTAAAAGCATAGTTTTTCTAACCTTAATTTAATATTGAAAACTTTATCCTAACTTTTTAGGATGATTTTTGGTTATAGGGATACATTTTCATTTTTTGTGATTTTTTTTTTTTTTGTTGAGAGTTTCAAATTTAAAATTGAAAAGGGCCTGATATTTCCCAACATTGATTAAGAACTGCATGTCTACAATGCAATTGAGAGTGGAGGTATCAGCATATTTTCCCACCTAGCTTTGACTCCTGCCAAGAGGCAATCAGCATCCCAGGTACACTTTTAGGCCTACAAGTAGTGGCAGCAAAAGAAGGGCTTTCTAGGATCTTCTTTTTTTTAGCTGAATGTATAAAATGACCACTATTGCAAGAGCACCATCCTAGAAAGTCATATTCTACCCAAACTAGTCCTTGAGGTTGGCAGACATTGACAGTTAAACCATGATATCTTTATACAGAGAGTCCTTAGAGAGAGTCCAGTTCCTCTGTAGCAAAGGGAATTTGGTTTTAGCTGACAAGACTGGCTGCTAAGACCTTTAGAAGTGGCTATTATTTGCAATTTATTCCAGGGAAATAGTCTTTAGATCCTACCCTGGACTTTCTGGTAGCATGAAACAGAGACATATCCAATCTAGCTCCAAAAAAGAGGGAGTGGAGAGTTATTGTGCTGATATTGAAAAGTCTCCTAAGAATCCAAGAAGAAGAAGCAAAA
Source organism: Avahi laniger (assembly GCA_963575035.1). Classification (NCBI taxonomy): domain Eukaryota; kingdom Metazoa; phylum Chordata; class Mammalia; order Primates; family Indriidae; genus Avahi; species Avahi laniger. The sequence goes on from CAUYSK010060536.1 coordinate 75,290, forward strand.
CACAGCTAACTTCAGTGGCACAGGAAAGTCATCTGAAACAGACCAGTTACCCTCAAGGATGCTGTTATACACTCTCAGCTCTATTCTCCTCTCTACCTGCTGACTTCCTATTTATTCATAATTTCCACTGTTTCATGATCTTGGCTGAATCCATTCACTAATTCACTTCATAGTTCCTGTGACTACTGTAGATGGCCATCTCCTGTTTGTGTGTCTCAATTTAGATTCCTAGGAGTTGGAATTTGGTCATTGGCCAGCCTGTGGATTGAGTTCACTGTGTAATCAAGAACAACAGAGATACAGTGTTGATCAAGACAGGCAACGCGTCCCTCGCCTCCTACAGCTTACAGGGTCATGATTATCACCTGTAAGAGAACATGATCATCTAAAGGCAGAAGGATTGTGGGAAAGACAATTTTTTTATGAATTGTCTGTAGAAAAAGCACACAAAATCTACACTTTTTCCCTGCCATTGCTCTGTCTCCGCCATTACTATTAGCATTATTTCTTTTATTGTTTTATGTCTTTTTATACTCAACAGCTACTGCTCTTAAGCAGACATACTCAATGCCACTGGCTCTCACAGTGTGGTCCCTGGGCCAGCAGCAGCAGCAGCAGCTAGGAATTTATTAGAAATGAAAATTTTAGAGTTTATCCCAGACCAACTTCATCAGAAACTCTGGAGTAGGGCCCTGCACTCTGGGTTTTACCAGTGTTCTGATGTGTGCCGAACTGAAGAGCCACTGCTCTGGGCCTTCGGTCCAAATATGTCAGTCTGCCCTTATTCTACCTATTACCTATTCTACTTCAGTGAGTTCTTCTTTTAATTTTTCTTAAATACTTGAGTCATATGAAAATATACATATACAGCTTTAAAATGATACCCATTTAGCCTTTCTCTAAGCTGTGAAACAAAACTCTTTGCCATTATTCTTCCTCCTGCCCACAGAAGCCAAAGATGTTAATCCCCTCCTCTTTGTCATGTCTGAAATAGTGATGAACATTCAACTCATCAAAAAAGAAACATAATTAATCGATTTTAAATGTTCATATGACAACATTTGAACTAAATTGACCATTTCTTCCTTCATTTTCCAACCAGTTCAACCTATCATATATGAGCATAGTATCAAATAAGAGCTGTCAATTTCCTAGAATCCTATTTAAAAGCCATATTAGATACATAATAAAATATAAGATTAAAATATTATCTTTCAGAGGGCAGTGAACTCAAGTTCTCTAAAAAGTCATTGCTTTATGTCACCTTTCAAGATTTATTAGGCAAGTAGTATCTTTTTTTTAATTAACCATAATTTTGGGGAAAACTATTTTGTAAGGAATTAAAAAAACTTTAAGAGTAAAGGAAATAAATAATAACCTTCTTGGAATGCCATGTCCAAGTCTCTCTGGGTTGGTGTCCTCCACATTACACCATAGTTAGTATATCAACATGTCACTTCTAGTTTTACTAAAATATTTTTTGTAAATATTTTTGTTCTTTAGTCACATTATTGTTTCACAGTTAAGTTAATCATTTATGCAAACTTCTTTCCCCCAGTTAATTGTCAGTTCTTTGAGCATAGAAATTTGTTGGTGGTTTTCTTGTTTGTTTGTTTATTTGTTTGTTTGAGATAGGATCTTGCTCTGTCACCTGGGCTAGAGTGCAGTGCTGTTATCATAGCTCACAGCAACCTCAAACTCCAGGGCTCAAGCAATCCTCCTGTCTCAGCCTCCCAAGTAGCTGGGACTACAGGCGCATGCCACCACCACCAGCTAATTTTTCTATTTTTTGTAGAGATAGGGATCTCAATCTTGCTCTGACTGGTCTCCAACTCCTAGCCTCAAGCAATCCTCCTGCCTCCGCCTCCAAAAGTGCTAGGATTACAGGCATGAGCTGTCACACCCAGCCTGCTTTTTTTCTTTTAACTGTCATAACTATAGCAACTGTTTTAGTATCTGGCTTATGTTTGTTGCTCAACATATATTTGCGGGAATGATGTAGCAGGAAAGATGACAATTATATAGTTAGCTAAAAAAAGTACAAATAACTATTTTAAAAAGAAGAAAGTAATGATGAGTTTAGAAATTATTATGCACTGAAAATATTTCTTGGGAATAGATAGCAAATGCATGAAGATTTAATATCTTTTGTGATTCTTTATCAGTTTGTATATGGGTATCCAGAATATAGATTTGATATCCAAACTTTAAAATTGTTTTTGTGGAGGAGACTTTGAGAGTGTTTCTCCTCCAGCTTCCTTGCCTAAAGGATACAGAATATCTAACTTGTCCAGAACAAAGAATTGTCAATGTTTTTTTTTTTTTTCACTTCCTAAGGGTGGAAATTTTATGACCTTCTTTGGAATTCTTCTTACATTTTACCATACTGGCAATAAGAATTTCCTCCTTTTGACCCCACAAAAGAGTTTCTTTAAATTATTTCTTTAAAAAAATCTTTTTTATAGAATTTTAAATCTTGCCATCATTCAGTTTTCAATACATGTTAAAGTAGCATATGATTTACAGTCTTCCTTATTTACCAATGTTTTCACTCTTTTGCACTAAAAATACCTAACTCATTTAACTCTTTTTCATATGCTGTAATTGTAAATTTATACTCAATGATTGACTCTTCCTTGGATTGTGTAATGTTTTTTTTTCAAATTCTATTCCATATGTGGGATTACTATTTCAGAGTACTACACACATGACTAATCTTGGCTTCATGATCTTATGTAAGTTCTAAAATGACCTAATATGGTATGGTATTGTCTGTTTTCTCCCTCTAAGAGCAGAGAAATACTGGTTTGTTTTCGGCCTGTAGGTCCAAGACAGTCTCATGCCATTACACCTTAATGTTCATCCCCGGTTCTATGTTGGAAGTGTTGATTATTTGCTCCAATATATTTACCTTTTCTAAATTATATCATGTTTTGAACAATTAATCCACCCATTCCAACAAGATCATCTTATATATTGTTTTGTATTTTCAGCATATTGACTGCTGCATACATATAATTATTTCCTAAAAATCTGTTTATCAGAGTCTTAATTTTCCATCCAAAGTATAGACTATGAAGATTGAGAAAAATTTTGGCACAGTAGCTCTGAACTCAGATTGGATTCTTCTCTTCTGATCCAGCACTTAATAACTATTTGATATTGGATGAATTAAACTCTCATTCTCAACAATTTCATTTGTAAAGAAATACTGGAAATATTATGAGAATTATGGATAGTCAACTTTGAGTAAATAATAGATACTCAATAAATGCTACCTATTTTATTGTTTTTTAAAAATTATAGTGACTGCTTAGAGTTGGTCTCTAGGATACTTGCGTTGAGAAAGTGTCACTGTCGTTTTTACTCAGTCTTCAGTCATCTTTTATGAACTATTCTAATATTAATCAAATTCATACTGTCATAGACTATCATATTTAATAAAATTGAAATCCATACCCTATGTCTCAGTATGTATACATATACAGAAATGTTTTGTCTTAAAAAATTGTCATAAGAAAAATTGACATCGGCAAAATTTGCAATGCTTGGAATAGAGGTGGAAAATCTAGCTTGTTTCTATCACTATTCTAAAACTATTTAGCCAGTTATAAAAATAACAGAAGGATAAAGATATTGTTATTGAAGTATAAACAATGAGTATATGTTTGTAATTTTCTTTGTTCTTTGAAATCAAATGTAACCTTCAAAATTAGGGAGTTTCAAATTACTTAATATCTATTTTTTCAGCTTCCTTATCTTCTTTAAGGTAAACAGTTAATTATAAGTAGACAGATGTGTACATGTAGATGATTCATAGTTTTCTTTTTAGTTTATGGGATGATGATAAAAATTTATATATTATATTATATTATTATATATTATATGTATTATAATATATTATACATAATATGCTATTCTCTTCTTGGGCTTTTATTTTTATCAGAAAAATATTTTAATCCTTTATAATACCATTTCCTTTAGCACTTCATAGAATAAAATAATGTTTAAAAGCTCTAATCAATTTATTTAATTCTACTGAAAGCTATTTTAAAAAAGGACTTTAAAGTTTTGAGAAAGGCATTAAAAATGAACTAAAATTGTAAATTTTAGGGCTATAAGCTCCCCTAACTCTGATCAGTGCTCAATGTTTTTATATGTAAATGCTAAGACTACAGCTTGATCTTCAAATATTAACCTTGACTTTTCCTCCTAATTCTTCATTAAATATAAATGCAAACCAAATCCTCAAGGATTTGCATTGAAAAATCTTAATGCAGAACTTTCATCACTCAAAGCTAATTCTGTCTCAAGGACATCTCAAGTTTGTTCCCAGTACTATTTAAAATTTAAGAACAAAGACATAGAAAGGGAAATAATCCTTTCTAGTCAAAAAAGCCTTTACTAGAGTTTGAAAAATAAAATAAAATTAATTTTCCCTTTTAGGAAAAGGGAGAAAGAGAAGAAGAAAATAGAAAGGCATAGGGTCAGGGGGGAGGAAATCCCTATAATGAAGTAGAGATTCCAATAACAAAAATATGTACAACGAGAAAAAGTGGCCATACTCTGAGGAAAAGAGAAGAGGAAAAAGTAGAAATTTAAAAATAATGAGAGTGAGATATATTGCTTGTGAAATGGCCACAATAATTTGCTTCCTGGTATCTGCACTTTTGGGTAATTTTTACCCACATAAAATTGGGTTTAGCCATGTGGTTTTCTTTGTCCAATGAGATAAGAACAAACACTATTAAGAAGAGATCTTAATTGTTTCTGCCTACTGAGAGTCACCACTTTTTGCTGTGCTTCTAACTCTTAGTGACTACTAAGTGAGCAAGCCTGTGCTGACCTACCCCTACGAGGGGCCATATGGAGTAGAACTGAGATGTCTCTGCTAATAGTCCACTAGCCCACCATCTGCCAACAGCCAGACATGTGTATGAGGCCATTTGAGATAATACAACAGACAACCTGACAGCTGACCACAGACACATGAGAGAGGCCAGCAGAGATCAACCGAACCACTGCAAACCAGAAGTATTGCCCATTCCAACCACAGCATCATGAACTAAAGAAACTGGGATGTTTTCAGTCACTATTTTGGGCGGTTTGAAATACAACAAAAGCTAACTGATGCAGGGAATGATAAATGACAATGGGGGGCAGTATATTTTGATGAGAAGTAAAACAAGTTATTTATTTCTCTATTTGGTGGTTCATTTTAGTTGTTGGCTTCAGAATAGGGGACTATTTCACTTCACTTTGAAATATATATTAGTTTAGTAAGTCTGATTCATTATAAGTTTGCTTTTATTTTGAAAAATATCTTTGTTTAAAAGGGTAGAAACAAAGGAACACCCCAACCACCCTACCCTGAGTTGAAGGAGAATGGCAAGAGATATGATGGAACACATTTAAATTGTTCTTTAGGTAGGAGTAGAACACAGTATCATCACCTCCACGCAAGACAGAATCGAACTAAAGATCGGAGCTAGCATTATATTACACGACCATGAAATCTTAAATACAATATATCTTTTAGAAACAAAGGAAAAAGTAGTAATTTTTATCATATAAATATTATTTAATTTATTCACATATAGTAAGAGATACAAGTTTTATTTGGTTCCTCAATAAATTCAACAAGTTTTACCAAAAGTCATTTTCAATGTGTCTGAAATTTTACTAATGTTTATGTTTCTACTCTTTTTGAGTTTTAAGATACAAAACTATTTGTTTTATTTTTATTTTAGCCCTCTGACTCATAATTATCTGGAACAGCTGTAACAGGGTCTGCTCTCACTGATAATTAAAGTGAGCTGTGGGTCACTTTCTTTCCAAATATCAAAGATATATACCATTTCTTTTCTTTGTGTGTGTGTGTGTGTGTGTGTGTGTGTGTGTGTGTGTTTGTGTGTGTTTACTCTCTGATTAACTGAAAAGGGAAAGTTATTTTTTATTGTGTTTTTGGGATAAATATCAATGTATAACTCCTTAATGGAAGGACAGGGATACATGCTGTGACCAGAGTATAATTGCATCAAACCTATAAACAACTAATTAAATCGAGCAATTTACAACACGATAAAAAAATTTTGTTCATGTAGCACTTAGGTGGTTAAGTATTTATTCAATTGTATAGCTTTGTCTTCAAACAATGTGTTGTTATATTAGTTTGTGAAGAAAAGAATTTCAAATGAATGTCACATTACTATCAAAGAATATGCATTTGAATATATATTGAGATATAAATCTATGGAAAGATATCTATAAAAGTAAATTTAATTGTAAGAATTATTATATATATGGCAGTCATAGCCAGTTTGTTTCTCATAGCCAGTATCTTATTAAAATAATTTAAAATTTTCATTACCATGTGCTTGATGACTTGCTGAATTATTTTTCAGATTTCCCGGAGTGCTCTTTAGAAGCTTATCTATCAACTGAGTTATGACAGTTAATATTTTTTAATGTTTTATCAGAAAAGTTTGAACATGTAAATATTGAGCAAATAGTATACTAGGTATAAGAGAAGATAAAGAATGTAGGCTTTAAATGGGTAGCAATAAGCCCAGCTAAAAATTAGAGTTCTGTTTCTAAAAAGAAGGAGGAAAATGTCACAGGATAGATTAACCACAGAATGGCTAAAACTTAAGAAGCAGTTTCTAATTAATGGTCTTTCTCTGTAAGTCAGTTTGCCATGCAAACTTGTGTTTTTTCAATATCCCAGTTGAATGTGTAAAATAAGTTTTGTTGAAAGAACATGACTGATATATATTTAATAGTCAGTATGAATAACTAAAATTCTAAATAATTTCCATGATGGTAATAAGTTTGTTTTATATGATTTCAAGATTTGTAAATTGCATTTAACATTTTCTCATTTATGCAATGTATATATTTACCTCACTTACATATATCATCTACTTAATCACTTTAAGACACCAGAGTTAGATCTTAATTTAAAGATCAGTATCTTATAATTTATATATGTAAAAATACATATGTATCATCACATAATGATAGATATACCTGGATGACAGATTAGATAGAAAGATATAAATAGATGATAGATAGGTAAATAGATGGTATTACCTGTTGTTAGTCTCTAACAAGAGAGCTGGAACATAGTTTATATAATACTTAAGAAAACTAAAGGATAAAGAATTCATTAATAGACACTGGGAGAATATACAGCTCCGTTTGTCCAATGGGACCAAAAATTGAAAGACTATTTTGAAAAACCTACAATGTATGTTTTCCCCTTCCCTTTGTTGTATAGTTTGTCCCTTCTATAATCATTATTATTTTAACTTAAGTTAGAATTTGAACTAAAAAATGTCAGTAACTTGCCAGACTCAAGATATTACTCTAAAAATTCTAGGGGATAATGCAATGTCCAAGACATATTACAGTGGTCATAAAGGTCAAATAAGTCTTGCAAGTAGCCATTTGGTCAGTACTACATTTATTTTACAAGTAAGAAATCTCTGTAATATGATATAGAGGTTTGTAATGTTTTGCCTAAATGAGTTATATCTTAATAATCCTCTAATGTACATAAACTAGATGAAACTGAAACAGTGAATAAAGTGTTGGCAGATGGTCTACTCATTTTAATTGTAGATGAAATGCGAGATAGATGTTAGCGGTTTTAAAGCAATAATAGAGGAAAATTGACTGTTGGAGAAAGAATGTCGAGTGATTTACTATTATTATAAAAAAGTCATAAGGAATAGATCTCAATTCAGAGGACTGAAAATAATGTAATATTTTGTTATTGTTTCATACTTATCATAAGTATAAATAATCTTATAATATTTACATTCTACCAAACCATAAGAGGATAACCAAAATGTCTTCATAGATAATTTTATCTCTACTTTGACATTTCTTTTTAATTTTTAAGTAAAGTAACCTAATATACATCGATTCTGAGGAACCACGTATAATCTAAGTAGCTTCCGGAATTTGAAAGATATGTAAATATTAACTCATATTTTTGGCATATGTAAGAAAAAAATATTACCTCATGTCTACCTTCTTAGGATTTGGTGAAAAAATATTGTTTGCATCCAGATATAAGACTATGATAGTTTTCTCATAAGAAAATAGTGCACGAAATGATAAAAATGTTTCATGTACTCCCAAGGAATTTTCTTAGATTTCTGATATTTAATTTGGTTTAATGGCTATATTGTGTTGATATTGCTATGTCAATATCAACAATATCAATTTTTTACTGTTATTAAAAAATAGAATTCATAGTTTGGTCTATTAAGAGGTATCATTTAATACAGACAAATCCTTTAAACATTCATAAAAAATTCATAAAACAAATGAAAGACTGGTTATTAAAATAAAAGTAGAAAACATTTATTTTCTTCTACAACTATTCCAAAACAAATTCCCTCTCTTAGTAGAATCAGTTGTAACTAAGAAGAGAAAGCCTAGAAGTAAAGGACTCACTATAATAAAAAGCAGATGACTTCAGAATAGAAATGTCTATGCCTAAATTTGATTAAATGTAGACATAATAAAAGATAGCTTATTCAAATATTGGCCCTTTAGACTTGTGGAGCTTTATAAATCCTTGAATAATAAAAAGCACAGAAGTTGTGGAATCAGTACCATGATTTGAATTAATCATAAATGTATAGAAATTCAATTAATCATTACTGATATGATAGTATTTAATATAAGAAGAGCAAAGTTTGACCATACTTTATTAAGATGAATAGATTCTAAAAAATATAATTTATCATATTATAAAATTTAATTATTTGCAGATATATGTTGAAATGGGTAGAAATTTATTAGATTTTAATTTCCATGGTTGAATGATATGTTATGCAATTGTACTTAAAACTATTAAGACAGAAAATTTTTTAAACCTAAAAGCTATTGAGTTTTTATTATGCATAAACTATATATGTATTAATAATAAGCTATGTGAAATGCAATCTATTTGTATAAATTAGTCACTTTAATGTGATAATCTCAGTTTTAATTAGCTGAACAATGTTGAATATTCTTTAAAAAAGTCAACCTATTTTCAAATTCAAAATTACTGAGATTAAAAAAAACCTTAGAAAAAGTTTTTTTTTAAATAATCACTGTCTATCATTTGTAACATAGTCAAATAAATAGAATTTAGGATTGCATAACTGTTCAGTATATTTTGATATAGTCTGAGTCAAATTATAATTAATATGGGCCCACTGACACTGGCAGATATTTCTGCATACCCCTTGTAGCAACACAACCATTGGTATATGGTAAGAAGTAGGGAAAATGAAAACATGTTTAATAGACATGCTGGGTCAATGCAAAATGGTTTGTACCATTTCCCAGTTAATTGATATAATAAAGATTTGAATGAAAACTCTAGAAACGAGTTTCAGCTTCAACAATTATTCTTTTTCTTTCTTCATTCACATTTA
>CAUYSK010060537.1:0-17625 GCA_963575035.1 Avahi laniger
TTGCCCGGGCTAGAGTGCCGTGGCATCATCCTAGCTCACAGCAACCTCAAACTCCTGGGCTCAAGCAATCCTTCTGCCTCAGCCTCCCAAGTAGCTGGGACTACAGGCATGCGCCACCATGCCCGACTAATTTTTTCTATATATGTTTTTAGTTGTCCGATTAATTTCTTTCTATTTTTTTTAGTAGGGACAAGGTCTTGTTCTTGCTCAGGCTGATCTCGAACTCCTAAGCTCAAACAATCCACCTGCCTCGGCCTCCCAGAGTGCTAGGATTACAGGCGTGAGCCACTGTGCCCGGCCAACAATATACAGTTTTAAAGGAGTGACCTGCTCAGATGTGTGCTTTGAAAAAAATCATTCTGGCTACGATGCGGAGAAGATTCACCTAGCTACCGTTTTTCTAAATTTCTGATTATGATTTTGCTTCCTATGTAAGTCTTCTGAGAAAGAGGGAATGCACAAATCATCTGGACTGCAAGAGCTTTGCTCAGCAAGATGGCCATTTCTTACTATAAATTAATATGCCAGCTTTTCAATGTGATCTAGCCTTCCAAAATACTTGACTGTAGGGAGAGAATATGTTGCTCCTGTGGTTGTGAGTATTTTAGTTTCTGCAACATTTGTTTCTCAATGTAAATTAATAAAACAATACTCTGATTTGATATGTCAGACTTAGGAGATAGATTAGGCAGTCTGCCCTAGGAAGACTGATTTACTTTCTAAAAGTATGAGGTTTCTGGTTTGCAATAGTAGGACTGGGACTTGTCTAGACCACAGTAAATTCACCAAAGCAATGACTGTGCCCATGGCTGCTCAGGAGGGAGCCTGTTGCCTTTTTCCCAAGGGTGACAACTGACAGCCCACAACACTCCACCTCACTGGGGCTGTACACAACAGCCAAAAGTTGTCCTTGCCTTCTTCTGCTTCTTGTTCTTCTTCTTTCTCCTCCTCCTCCTGCTTTCCCCTCTCCTTCTCCATACAAGGTTGTTGGAAACCTAGGCAGGTGGGCAGTATTAGGAAAGTCTGTCAACCTGAATTAGGTGCACAGCACTCTGATGCGAACCAAGAGGAGCAATGTAGGGTCTCAGGCCTCGAGGAATTGTGATATTAGAGACATAAGAGAGACACCCACTTAATGTAACCAGGGAGCAAGAGGGGACCTAGATTTTGGCTTCACAATAGGAGCTCACAGTTAAGAGCCACATGGGCAGAAGACGTAGTTCTGAACAAAAGTGTAGAAATGATATTTAAAGCCACGTGACTGATGAGAACCTCTAGGAATTGAATGTAGTTAGAGAAAAGGAAAGGTCTGAGCCCTGAGCTCTGGGTGACTCCACCTCTTAGAGGCGGGGAGGTGAAGAGGCACCAGCTGAGGAAACTGACAAGGAAATAACCTAACACATAGGAATAAACTTGCCCTGGAAAGCAAGTTAATAGTGTTGGGAGGGGTATAGGAGGAGGAAAGCGCTTAGCTACACGAAATGTTTAAAGTACAAGTAAGATGAGGACTGAGAAGTGACCAATGGATTTGTCAACAAGACTTAAACAAGGGCAGTTTGGATGGAATGTTTGCTGTCGGGAGTGGAGAGGTGTTGGCGTGGGGCAGCTGATTGAATCGGGCGCAAGAGAGAATGGGAGGAGAGACGTGACCAGAGAGTATACACAATTTTTGGGAGGAGTTTTATTGTCAAGAGGAGCAGAGAAATGGAGCACTAGCTGGAGGGAGATGTGGTATTGAAATATTTTTGATTTTATTTTTGATAAAAGAAACAAGAAAGCCGGGCGCAGTGGCTCACGCCTGTAATCCTAGCACTCTGGGAGGCTGAGGCGGGCGGATTGTTTGAGCTCAGGAGTTCGAGACCAGCCTGAGCAAAAGCGAGACCCCGTCTCTATCAAAAATAGAAAGAAATTAATTGGACAGCTAAAAATATATAGAAAAAATTAGCCGGGCATGGTGGCGCATGCCTGTAGTCCCAGCTACTTGGGAGGCTGAGGCAGGAGGATCGCTTGAGGTTGCTGTGAGCTAGGCTGACGCCACGGCACTCTAGCCCAGGCAACAGTGTGAGACTCTGTCTCAAAAAAAAAAAAAAAAAAAACTTAATCCCAAAAGTAACAATATTAAGAGGTGATTGGATCATGAGGGCTCTGTCATTCATAGATTAACGGATTAATGTGCTAACCACAGGGGTGTGTTAGTTATTCAGACAGTGGGTTATCACAGGAGTGGGTGAGTTATCAAGAGAGTGGATCTGTTATAAAACCCTGTTTGGTTCTCAGTTCAGCCCCCTTACCATGTGACGCTCTGTACCACCTCAGGACTCTGCAGAGTCCCCCCCACCCCCCAGCAAGAAGGCACTCACCAGATGTGGCCCCTTGACCTTGGACTTCCCAGCCTCTAATTTCTTTTCTTTATAAATTATGCAGTCTCAGGTATTCAATTATGGCAACAGAAAATGAACTAAGACAGTATGATTATGTGTGTGTATGTCTGTTAAAAACCATATCCTTAGACATACCAATAAATGTTTTTAATAAGAAAAAATGATCACCTGCTTGTAGAAAATATGACTTGAACACCTCAAATTTCCAAAGAACTGCAAATTGTTCTCAAAAGATTTCAAATTGGCAAGTAATCACAGGCAAGGTAAATAACAGTTATAGTTCAGCCGAAATCAGACTTGTTTTAAAATGTAGACATTCTTTTTTTTTTTTTTTCCCCCCCAAAGCCAGACACAACCTGCAGCATTCAAGTGGGAAACCTGGAATTCCTAAAGGCTTCTGTGCTTTTTCGGTGCACTGGTGCTCAGAATCTCCTATTGACAATGTCAGGGAAAGTGGTAGCTAATTAGAAAATAAGAGCTACACACTGGCTCTAATAATAATAAAGAATAGACACTCCATCCTCACAAACCTGCCACTGCATCACTCTTCTTGTGGACAGGACATTTGCACTGATATGGAGCCAGTTTTGTCCTACCGTGATAGGTTTCAGGATATGTCTTTTTAAATAATACTGTGGTCAGAGCAGGTTGGTTACTACCAGTCACAATCACAAACAAAACATTTTCCTATCATCAGTCCTACCATCTGTCCTCCCAGTTCTCTCCACACATGGGCTTGGTTGAACAGATTTTGAACTGGCCAAGGTCACTGCACAGCTAGCCTCCACAGATGGGGACAGTGTGAAAAACCTAATTGCAGCTGTGGATAAACACAAACAAGGACACACATAGTTGGCAACATCCCTGTCTAGACTTGATGGTGGCTCAGGGTCACCGAGTATAAAAAACAAGGACACACTGTCAAGGTAACTATCTGTTAGGGACAGCACAATCATTAAGAAATGCTATCATCATGTGATCTAAATTTCTCTAAGGTATTTAAATAGCAATTTTAAAAATGGCAACAGAGAAGTAATATTTCTTATTATACATATGTTCTCTAAGAATTTTTCTAGGAAAAACGTGTCTTTCTTCAACAAAAAGATAGGGCTTGGCAATCAACACAGTGCCATAACTTACTATGTGAAAGTCACAAACATGACCTATATATAGCACAGAAGATACTGAGTTAGTGAAAAAAAATGAAATGTCCCCTTTCCACATATTTATTTCATCTGTATCAAGATTCCTTTTTCCCACCTCCTTTCTAAAACAAGTTACTTGGTTAGAAAGTTTACTTTATTGTTGTTTCAACAATATTTACTTGAGTACATATACCTTCCATTCTATACCCCTAAGACACTCATCAAAATGGAATTACATTGAAGTCGGTATCCTAGATTTTTGCCCCTGAAATACATATGGCCCATGGTAATTTGTATTGTCAATGTCTTTTTCTAGACATTTAACATGCCTGGTCACTCAGGTTTAAAGCCAAACTGATGTACATTACTTTTTGAGAAGTTGTTACATTTAAAATAAGTTATCAAGTCAGTGATATTTCAAAAGATTGTTGATAAAAAAGAACATTTAACTGTAACCATACTGAACAGACAGTTGATTATAGAAAGACATGTCAGTGCACATATGGCAGCCGGATAAATTATGCACATCTGGATTACTTTTGGCAAGAAACATAGCTAAGTGTCTAAAGCCAAGTTTAGCAATCTGTCACTAACAATATGTACATTTATTTTAAAATGTCAAGGGCTCAAAGTCATATTTTCTATTTCTTCATAAACTTTCCAGCTCTTCATAAGACAGCAAACAGGTGACAAAACACATTGCCCAAACTGCCAAAGGCTGTATAAATAAGGGGTAATTTTGAACTTCTCACCACATATACAAGAGGACTCAAAGTCTGAAACAAATTCATATGTTGTGGGATGTAGTGACATACAGATCTCAAGTAAGAATGATAACATTTTACTTTAGAAGTTGGTTGCAAAATGCTTTCATATAAAAATATGGCTGGCCCCTACATGGAGCAGTAAACAATGTAACACTCTGGGTAAAGCAAATGGAAATAGTCTGATGGTGTCTACTTATAAAAGGAAAAGACCAATGTCTCTGTGATCATCTCAGATTAAGTTTCCTTTTTTCTCTTGCCAATTACTGACATCATTTAAACCCCAAAGAAATGTTTTCCTACATCTAGTCCCCTTGATTAAAAGGAAAGCCAAGAGACACGAAGGTGGCTCAAACTAGCAGTAACAAGAAACTTTACAAGTGGATGTGCGAGTATCAGCCAGGTGGGAATGCAGCAGTACCTGCAAGCACAAAACTCATCTTGACTATTATGCTGCTTGCTAGTTTTTCTAACATTCCAGGCTTCTTAACAACTTCAGTAGGAATGCCAAGATATATCATGAGGACTGGGTGGGGCCCCATCTTCCAGGTGTTACCTTCCAGTCTCATCTGTGCTGGCAGCAGAGAAAAACCAGAGTGGAACAATTTTATTCATAGAGTGAGATAAACTGAATATTTGCAACTGTGTGTCAGCCTCTCTTCTAGCTCACTAATTTGGCAATTTTACTGTTGGTTAGCATTTGTACTATATGACAGATCTAGATTATAACATTTTCAAATGGTGAGGGGGGAAAAAATCCTATGCCTCTAAATCACACAGATTAGTATTCAAACACAAGGTCCACTGTTTTCAAACTGAGCTTCGTCTATAGAATGAGGACGATTGTGAGGCACCTACCTCACACTATGGTTGTGAGAACTAAATGCCTAACGCTTAGGGAATTTCAAAAATATTGGCTGTGATCATTATTATTCCTTTTCTCCTCCTTAAAGTGACAGACTGGGACTAACAAAATTCATAAACCACAGATTGCCAATAAAATGCTATAAATCCAGGAGGAAGTTTATAAATAACTGAGAAGAGGGGAGAGGAATAACGGAGATAAGGATCCAAATAGGAAAATATATTTTGTTAACTTTTTATTTGTATCTGCTTTCCTACTGTACAGTCTGATGCATATAGCTACTGAAATCTAAGGAGAGTTTAAATGTCTTTCCCTGACTAGATGGATAAAAGACAATTTGTTATGTTGTTAAGAAAAGGCACATGTTTTCAGAGCTGTTGGTTTCTACCATTTATCAATTCAAAGAGATTTTAATTTAATAGTATTAGAGGTAGAGAGTAAAATAAATTTATTTCCTTCATAATGTTGATCTTCTCTATTTGATTATACAGCCTAATTTTTAAATTGTACCTGGTACAAAAATGCTCAAATAAAAGGTATGTATAAGAAGGTAAAAAAGTGAAAAGAATTTGAAATTAAATGAGTCCATTTGCCCATATTTTACTTTCTAAGGTCTCAGTGGCAGCAATTTTCACATACTATTTATGTTCTTTAGTCTCTTATTCTCTATTCCCTGAGGGGTTTCATGTCCGCATGGTATACAAACACTTTAGAAATAGAAAATAAGTGGATCTGGTATCATGGAACAGCTAAGTACCAGAAGACTCCAAGATCTAGCAAGCAGAAAAATTCAAAGTAGACCTTACAGAATGATTCTTTAGCACTGAATACAGGGGACAAAAAGAGTCCTAGGCTATCGTGCTACCATGTTACTTTAAATGAGTTAAGTCTCCTGATGCAAAGAAGCTATTAAGAGAATTTATAATTTCGATGGTTAAATCAATGTTCGTGATCTTTGACAAGCTAGGGAGAGTAAATATAAGGGAGTCTTCCAACTCTAGGATTCTGTAATTGTCACTAGGCTGACAAGGTAGACTTGAGAAAACTGATATGCTTTCTCCCAGGTAGATGTGAAGCTTCTTCAGATTGAATTATGTGAGGTTTTAGCTAATATTATTTTTCTTTCCCTCCCACCATGTAACAAAGCTGGGAGATATTTTTCTATCATAGTCACTTAAGATTTTATTCATAAGACAGCCAAAAACAAAGAAACAAACAAACAAAACCCAGAAGTTAGAACAAAGCAGTCTTTGGGTTAATAACATATATTCACTTTTAAATAAACTATGATAAACTTCATCTGGGGCTTTAAAATCATAATTATTTAATCTTGTATTTAAATTTTAAGTTTAATAAGTACCACATAAAATGTGGCAAAACAAAGAGCATAGACCAGGTAAGAGGATGAGATCTGGAATGACGCAGACCTCAGTTTGTACACTGACTCTGCAGTTTATCTTTTAATACATTATACTATCTGATATATATCCATAATAAATTGTGTATCTGAATAAGTATGTATGTGCATGTGTAAATAACACATACATACACACCCATCACAGGGTTGGTATGAAGATTAAGTGGGTACCTAGTGCAGTGCCTGGAAGACATTCAACAGCAAACTGAAAAATCAAGGTAGTATAGCAGGTAATGTGATGAAAAATTATTGATGCATATCATAATGTGTGTTAAAATTAAAGCCTTTGCAATCAACTCTTCGAAACAGTGACAAAGAACACATACAAACTTATCTTTCAGAAGATGACTCTCACAATAGAATTAAATCACAATGAAAATTAAAATCTTGTAAAAATCATCTTACTAAGCCCAAAACATTTTTAGCAGACATCTTTTGTTACAAAGGTAGTAAGTTCGAATAGATCCTGGAGATACATATGCAATACTTAAAAGATGAAACTAAATGAACTAATAAAATTCATAGTGTTAATTGGGTCCGATGTAGAGTGGTCTTTTTTAAAATCCCCCAGGCTATGTTAAAAACACCTATGGAGGCGGACATCATTATAATTCCTAAAAAGCTTCCTGTGCTCATCAAGAGGCCAACCCCTGGACCACTTCAGGTGCCACATAATCTGTCTTAAGCAGATCCTTCCTCTCAGCAGCTGCTGAAGGAGTGGTAAATCCTTATTAACTTCCCATTATGATAACAGATTCTATGCTATCGGGATATTTCAAGTAACTCCAAAGATATTTAGTTATGCTTCATCATCATAAATGAAAACTTAAGGAGAAATTAAGAGCCCTGATAAACTTTTCTTATGCCTGTTAACACACTGTCATTCATTTATTTGAGTTCTTCAAACTCTGACCTTCTTTTGGACAGAATGCAAAAGGAGGAGGGATGATACTTTCTCAAACTGTGCTGTTTAAAGATGTCTGCTAATCAAAGAAAGAAAATGAATGTGCTAGGATTATCATGAAAATAACACAGAAAACATGGCTCCAGAGAAGCAACTTAAAAAGCTTCTTACCAGGCCCACATAGAAAATCACCACGTTAGACAGTTCATTAAACTTCTCAGAGATTAATTATTGAAGAGACTAGAGTGGAGGCTACAGAATCTATGAAAATATCCCCCAGAAAAATGAACTCAGACACTGAGCCATAAATTAAAAGAATTCAAATGGAAGCAATCCACTTCCCAAACAAGTGTTGAAAAGATCTCAAGGAATTAGTGTCCTATGTCAGCCATTATTATGGGGAAAACTGATCCTCACTATTCCAATGGGAAAAATGTTCAAGCATTTATGCTAAATGTTCCTGTGGGGTTTCATTACTTAATTAACATGCATAAATGAAGTCTGAAGTTTGTAAAAAATAAATAAATAAATAAAAACAAAAAAACAAAAAAAAATCAACTGATAAAACAGCCAGTCTTGATAATGAGTAAATCACTTCAGCCTCTTTATCCAATATTCTATTTTAAATTATAAACTTTAATCCAGGTGAGCTGTCTGTTACTTGGCAAAGATGTGAGATTTTTACCTCAGGGAAAGGGTAGACAGGTAGGGGGGCTCTAACATGTTTTTTAACTACATTTAAAGGAATATTTTACAATGTCTTTGTGAACACTTTGGTGGAGTCTGGGACCCGAGAAACCATTCAACAATTGTAATTAATAAAACATTATGGAAAAAATGCATGATTGACAATGTCTTTCTTGAGTTATGCTAATTTGATTACAATAAATCTAAGTAAATTCTAAACTAATTGTTTCTTTCAAACAATAGCATTTCCAGTATTTAAAGAACTGCCTTCATAAGAGTCTTTTAATTTAATTTTGTCTATTATTTATAGTACCCTCTCTTAAGGTTAATAAAAACAAAGCAAGTACAGACTTACTCCTAATGCCCAAATTGCTGAGTTTTTCTTATTACTGAACCGAATTTGCTCCTAAGCATCAGTGTACTATAATCAAGTCAAAATCCTCAGAATAGATTTGCTTAGGAGATATATTGTACTTACTCCACAGCCTGGTTTGAATAACAGCGAAGTGTGGAATGCATGACAAGTCAGATGGTAGAAATGCCTACACTCACTATATGTAGTTTAGTAACACCAATGACTAAAGAAAAAACATGAATATCCACAATAACCTTCAAATAACTGAATGATTCACAATTTAAGATCAGTAACTCTCCTTCAAGAATGAGTTTTATTTTAAAGTTCTATTTATATGCATGTAAGAAAGTATATGAGTATTCTACAAATTAGTTTTGAAAGCATTGGCCCAATGATTAATATTCCCTCACTCCATCCCTACTTTAGAAGATGACATAAGACAGAAGTTTCCATCAAAGTTGCTGACCTCCCTAACACTAATAGCTAAAATGACTATTTTCACTAATTAAGATTGACTGAACAATTCCTAGGCAAAACAATTAGAATAAGCATCATTTCAAACTACCAAAACACTTTAACAAATGCAAAATATTAAATCATTAATAAGAATAATCACATATCAACTAACTCACTATCCTAATAAATCTTGATAGCATGAAAATCAGCTTAACATTTTTAAATTTTATTATGATTAAGTACTATTGTAAACACCATGCTTGTTTTAGTAAAGTATCTCTTAACTAAAGTTTCAAAGAGGGAAAATGATTTCTAAATTAATTACTAACAATATCTTATTTAATTCAAAAGAACTCAGTAGTTTACGCAGTTCATTAAAATATCAGATTTTTAAAACGTAATGATACAGATGAATAGCAAGCAGTATTTTAAAAATTTATAATTTAAAATTATGATTTATATAAACATAAAATGATCAGAATAAAGTCACATGCTGGAATATTCATATATTAATGTCTATATTACAGCATTATTTTTAGTTCCTGAAAATCAGTTGGCTTTTTGTCATCTCATCTTTTTGCTATGATTTCACTGGATAATTATGCATTGAAGTTCATTACTCAAAGCATCCATTGTTGAACAGAACCAAACCACCCAATCCAACAACCACAGAATAAAGAACTGAAAGAAAATTGGATATAACCATGGATCTTAAAAGAGAACCAAGCAACAAGCAAATAGGTCCCAATATTAAGTGCTAATGCAAAATTCCATTGCCTGAAAATCGTTCTTTTCACTTGCAAACCTACATAATGTTAACACTTTCTGAAACTCATTTTGAATAACCTGCCTTTTTTTTTTTTTTTTTTTGAGACAGGGTCTTACTCTGTCATCTGGGCTAGAGTGCAGAGGCATCATCACAGCTCACTGCAACCTCAAACTCCTGGGCTCAAGTGATCTTCCTGCCTCAGACTCCCAAGAAGCTGGGACTACAGGCATGCACCACAACGCTTGGCTAATTTTTTCTATTTTTAATAGAGACAGGGACTCAGTTTTGCTCAGGCTGGTCTCAAACTCCTGACCTCAAATGATCCTCCCACCTTGGCCTCCCAGAGTACTAGGAGTACAGGTGTGAGCCACGATGCCCAGCCTAAAGTTTTATTTTCTTAACTTCATTTGAAATATTAACATGGAAACATGTTAAAACCAAGTATCTGAATAATAATTTCTAATAAATATTCATATTCAACAAAGTTCAAAATTCATAGAACATAAATATCAAACAAGGAGTAAAAAATATCCTGAGAAATTTATTTATCAGGGCAAATTCACCTGAGTGTTATAAAACTCCCATGTCCTTTAAATGTCACAACAGGGGAGTGAGGATGGAACAATTCTCTTTTCATTTATCATAAGAAGATGGGGAACTGAAAGCTTTTTAAAATTTCAAGTCTATAAGTTGTCTTTAAGTTTGCTCAGAAGTCCAAGATCAGGGTGTCAAATAGTGAGTTTCTGTTGAGGTCTCTCTTCCTGGCATGAGATACCCACCTTCTTGCTGTGTCCTCAAATGGGGAAAACAGAGAGCTCCTGCTCTCTCCCTCTCTTCTTATAAGGCCAACAATTCTATTGGATTAGGATCTCATTCTTATGAATTCATTTAGTCTTAATTATCTCCTAAAAGCCCTATCTTCAAGGGTCATATTGGAGGTTAGGGCTTCAATGTATAAATTTGTTGGGGGCACAATTCAGTCCATAGCATAAGTCAAGAATATATATCCTATGTCATTCATGAAAGTATATATATGTTATATAAAGTTTTCTTGTGTCTAGTTATTGGTTTTTGTGTGATGTCCACTTAGCCTTAGTTTGAAATTTTTTTTTTTTTTTTTTGAGAAAGAGTCTCACTGTGTTGCCTGGGCTAGAGTGAGTGCTGTGGCGTCAGCTTAGCTCACAGCAATCTCAAACTCCTGGGCTCAAGAGATCCTACTGCCTCAGCCTCCCGAGTAGCTGGGATTACAGGCATGCGCCACCATGCCCAGCTAATTTTTTCTATATATTTTTAACTGCCCAATTAATTTCTTTCTATTTTTGGTAGAGACGGGGTCTTGATCTTGTTCAGGCTGGTTTCGAACTCCTGAGCTCAAACAATCCACCCGCCTCGGCCTCCCAGAGAGCTAGGATTACAGGCGTGAGCCACCGCGCCTGGTGAAATTTTTAAACTAAACAAAAAGCAGTTAAAAGTATTTAGTCTATTAGTTTGAAATAACTCCTTCTATGGGTGCTCTATTAACGTGCCAGGGAGTAATCAGTAGGATGGAATTGTAGCATAAGCGTATTAAACTTGAGAAAGAAAGAACTCAAAGAGTCCTTGACAACCACTCCATCTGATGAAAACACTGATGGAGGCCTATATATCTTCATATTTTACAGTGAAAATATCTAAGGGAAACATAAAGGAGAATGTGCAAGCACATGTGCTATGTCTAGAAGTTGAGATTTGACACAATGCATTTTTTTTCAGTAATTATATTTGACAATGGAGCTTAATTTATCAAGGAAGAAATAACCATGCTGTCTTTCTACTGTCAAGACAGCAAATCAAAGAATTGTATTTCGTGAGCAATGCCTTCCAATTAAAAAAGAAAAAGAAAGGAAAGAGAAAAGCTCATGTATTCTCTTGAGTATGTGGCAAATACATAGTGCCACTGTGGCTATTTACACAATTGAGGCTCATGGAACTAGGGAGAACTCTTAATGCAATTGGACTCCATTCAATGGTATATTTTAATTTTTAAATGGTTTTCTTGAATATTCTATGCTATGGGAATTGAGCGTTCATTTGACTAACTTATTGCAGGATCGGTTGTGCAAGAATTAAATATGCTTTGGCTGGGTACTTACAATGAAATGAATCTGAATATATTTAAATGTAATACACACTGTTGCTTCAGGTCAAAAGTTTTTCCATGAGAAAATATCTCTAATTATATCGAAAATCAAAAAAAATACAATTTTCTCCTTACTTAGATTCTTTTAGGAATGCATTAATTATATTATCAGTATCGCACCTGTCTTTATTAATAACAGGTATATAGTAAACATTGGTTCTCCAAGCTGTCAACCTTTCAGCTCAAAAACTTCCTATAGTAATACATAACTATAATCATGTAGGACTGTGAGTCCCGCACAATATCTAATGCTAATAATTTTTGAGTACTATTTAATCAGGGAATTTTTCTGTTTCAAAGGGCGACAGTACTTCAGAAAAGGTTTCTCATTCAGAATTATTGTTCATTATTCAAAAAAGATTTATTGTATATGTACTACAAGTAAATAAAGTAGGGAGAGGGCTGAGGGAATTAATCATGCAGATAACAAGATGTCTGAGTGATCTACGTGGGGGTAGTAATCCCCACATTGCAGTGTTTATCCCACAGCCAGAGTGCTATGGGAACCATGGGGCTGAGTGGCCTAGTTAGTGTTCAGGAGGAGTCTCATCCCAGAGGAAATCAGGAAGTCTTCCAGGAGGACCACTGGAAATTAGCCAGGCTAACTGAAGGGCAGGGGGCAGGGGCACTGCAGGCCCGTGGGATGCTCTAGTACCATTAGCCTGAGTGGCCTTGGCACTCTCAGCCTGTGTGACCAAACCCACAAGGGGTCTAAAAGGCCTTTCAGGACACCATATGCTTCAGAATGGGAGCAGATTCTCAGTCCACTTATGGCTGCTGATAGAGTGGCTGGGTGGGGTAAGACTATTCTTGGGCTCATCTAATCTTAGAGATCTGGAGACTCTCAGAGGGGTGGAGAAGTAAGATAGTTTTGGGGCCACTACAGTGATGTTGACTTTCTTCAAAAAAGATCCAGAGGCTGTAACTTAAAATGGTCCATCTAAATTTATTCTTTTTTTTAAGGGAAAAAGTACAACAGGAAGAACAAACACTCTGTCTACCCTTCCACCTCAACACTGCCCCTCCACCCCTCCCCAGGAGAGGTTGCCATTGTTTTTGTGCTCCCTTGCATGCACAAAATTGTGGGGAGCCTTCGTATTGCCATTTCCACCCCAGAGCTAAATCTGTCTGTGGTATTAGTGTACTGGAAGCTGAGGGGGTAGGGCTGGGTACTCTCTGGAGGACAAAGTGCTAATGCTCAGTAATTCTGCAAACATATGAAGACAACATTGCCTACCTGCCAAGGGTGTGGCACCATGTTCTGGCGAAAAGGACTGCAACTGATTTCATTCATCCAAGTAAATTCTTAGGGTGTAATGAGAGTTGAAAACATCATCTTGGAAGCTACTAAAGGGACAAACATGATATGAAAATGATTGGGCGGGAGAGGTCATATTTATGAATCCTTAGTGAGGCTGTTTTATGGTTCGGATATTATTGCTTTGGCTAATGTCTGAGTGTATATATACAAATATTTTAATAAAAACAACCATAAAATTTGAGAAAGCACTTCACTGAAATTATACAACAAATATATCTTGGATATTATACTTTGGGCAAGGCTGAATTCATTTGCTTTGGGTGAGCTGTAATGACACTGTTACAACGTCTTTTCTCTATAGAATAGGGAAACAATGACAAAAAAGAATAAACTATTTTAATCCTGTGATCTTCAGAGTGCTTAGCAAACTACTGGGGATCAAAACACATCACAGAACAATCTTTGGTTTTACTTGACAACGTTTAACAGGTCTTATAATTCTATTTACCTTATCTATTATTCCTTTATTTTACTCCTGGTGACCTCATTTCCTTCTCCTTTGCTATAGTTTGGAGCAATGCTATTCAAAGTGTGATCTGAGGCAAGATGTGATAAGTACAGAAATTGAGAGTAAGCCTTTTTAGAAATTTTTGTAGCAATTTGACATGGCTGTGACTCCCAAGTATGTGATCACATGGTGGTCTCATCTCACTGAACATATAGACCAAAAATATCAGTTCATGATAGACTAGGGTGAAAATGGGTCCTTCACCCAAATAGTTTGATTAGCCTTGGTTTGAAATATTTGGCAATTGCGTGCAAAGTATTTTAAAACTACCTTCAGCTATTTATAAATAAATTACTGCAGAATTTCTTAGGCCAACACTTTCTAACTTGTACCCTTAGATACCAAATAAAGTGTTCTTAGTGTTCAGAACATTCCAGTTGCCTCTATTGTCTTTGGCAGGTTTTCACTAGGAGAATAGTGCCAGCGGTGGTAACTATGGCTTTGAAGAAAAGAGAAGGGGCTGATGGATCTTGGGACAGGCAGACTACAGATAACTACTCACCCCTGAGTGTCCTGCAGCTTGGGGCACCACACATAGTTTTATCATCTGGACACTTCAGCTAATCTGGGTCAGATCTAACGAGTACTTGGACAGGTTATCCCTTTGGAAGCTATAGGTTTTTTTTCAAAATCCCCTCTAAATGCTCATTAGTTCTAGAATTCTATAAATGCAAATAGCCTCGCCCTGCTCATAGGAGCTTTAGGGAGATATTTCAGGACTTAAAAGAAGCCTTCAAGACAATTAGGCAATGAAAGGGCTATTAAACAAAAATAACTAATGTATATGTATTTTGCAGTAGCTTAAAGGGACATTTATCAGATGAGAAGTTTATCAGGCTTTCAGCTGGAGATATTTCTTTAAGTGGTGATTGTTGACTCTGATTGCAGTGTATTTTAAGACATCTTCAGATAGGATGGGGGTGGGGGGGAAACAAAGAGAATATTAACCCTTCCTCTACTTATTATTAATCCTAACACTCTGTGAAATATTTATGCTAATTAGTCATAAAATACACACTGGTCCACTAAGCTAGAAACAAAAGTAATCACAATTGGTGAAATAAAAATAAGGCAAGTAGCCTGATAAGTACAATGAACTTGGCCTTCATTTTTCTGGGCTTTGGGTTTGCTTTTCACAAAAACTAGAATCAAGTTCCTATAGGCAGTTGACTTAATGATTTGAAAACAGTAGGAAAAAACATGAAGCCATAAGGGAGGGATGACGAATTTATACATGCAAAGTCAACATATATTTTATAGCCAAATAATTTTCATGGTTTTAACGATTTTTTAAAAAATTATGTTCAAGGCTAGATTAATAGTTTACTTACATTTTACAGGCAAAAGGATGGTGTTTAAGAATTCACATATAACCTTATAGATGGTACTGCTGAGATCTTGGGGTACATCTCCTGGTTTCTAAACTAAGTCATGATATTATGCTGCTTTAGCAATTTGCAGTCCCAGATCTCCTTAATAGCAAAAACCAAAAACATGTTATGGTTGGATTCTTTGAATTCCCCACTTTCAGGAAGTAGCACCTCTGGTTTGGACAGCTACAAGGAATGGCCGAGGTACTAGGCCACAACTGCATTTACCACAAATATTCCAGTCTGCTAAAACAAACATGTGACTCTTTTCCGTTGGTATTTACCACTTTCACAAAGGCCACAATGGAAGAAGCCAGAAACACTGCTACCACATGCATCTACAGGCAACAGAAATAAAACTAAATGGCTTGAAATATTAATAAGCATAATTGTGACAATGTGTTTTGGATATTGGCCAATTTTACAGCCACAGAAATATCATGCATCCTAGGCACCATTCACTAGAATTTTCCTGTTAAGATGGCAAGATACAATGCCAACTAACATGGCTGTCTCCAGAAAACATGTGGGAAGGTGATAAAGAAGGAATACAGGTAATCAGGCAAAACACAAAAATAGTAAAAGAAGAAAACTACTAATTCTATAATTAGAAAATTGTCAGGAAAATGATACAAATAAATTAAGGTACAAAGAATGTCAAGGAAATGGTGTCGACTGACACGGTCAGATGGGATTGTCGAAACTTGCGTAAGGTATGTGTGGCGAAAATGGCAGAAAATGTGAAATACAGGATTAAAAGAGAAACTGCAGGACTGAATTAAACACAACAGAACAAAGATATGTGTACACATAGTACTTTAAAACAAAATTACAAAAAAATAAGCTATTTGGCCATTGAAAATAAGCCTCTTCCCATCCTTGCTCCATTGCCTAGCATGAAAATGATTTGCTCAGCTTTTTCAGAGATATTAATGGAATAACCCTGATGAAACCACGGAGGAAACAACCATTCCCAATGCAAAAAGGAAGGAGAATTTTCATCCATTCATGTCCAAGGACAACAGTGTACAGCACAGCCCCACTGCAGCATGAGCTGAGAATAGACAGGAAGCTCCCCAAGGGTAGGTATGATTAGTTATTTACATGGGAGCTTAGCAGAGTCCTTTTCATATTTTAGGTACTCTATGAATGTTTGCTGAATTAAATTATTCAAAAGCCCTCTTTTCCAGTCAGTCTTGAGAATCAAATGGTTTATTAAGAAAAACAAAAAGTCCAAATACTTTTGAAGCTAATTTTGTAGCAGCAAATTCAGGATGGGCCTAATGACCTATAAATTGGTCTACAGCGAAATATTTGCTGGGAACAGAGTGGATCCTAAAGGTGGTTTTATCAAAGTGCAATAAATCTTACTGAAGACCAACTCTCACATAGAGTGTGGCCCCATATGAATGATTACTTGAAGTCAGTGTTAGAATCTCAAAAAGAGGTAATTTGATAGAGCAAAGTAATGTCATTTAAAGTGCTATTCAGAGATAAGCAGCTATTCTCCTAGTTTCAGCTCCAGCACCCCCTCCAGGAAGCTGGCTCAGCCTACTGTAGTCCATAACAGTTTTTGCCAACTAAACTCAAAGTCCCATTAATGTAGAAAATAATTACAATCTACCCTTGTGGCATCTATTAACTTTTCTTTAATCATGTTTTGTCTCTCCAATTAGACTGCAAGTTAATTAAGGGTAAAAAGATTTCAGACATTTCTTTTGTAGTCATCGCATTTAACACTATACAAGGGTGATTAAATATTAGATAATAAATTTAGGTAATTTACCACAGTAATAGGTTACTAAGAAAAAAAATCGCTTTCCCAGGCGGCTGCCGAAGATGGCGGAGGGGCAGGTCCTGGTGCTTGATGGCCGAGGCCATCTCCTGGGCCGCTTGGCGGCCATCGTGGCCAAACAGGTACTGCTGGGCCGGAAGGTGGTGGTTGTGTGCTGCGAGGGCATCAATATTTCTGGCAATTTTTACAGAAACAAGTTAAAGTACCTGGCCTTCCTCCGCAAACGGATGAACACCAACCCTTCCCGTGGCCCCTACCATTTCCGGGCCCCCAGCCGCATTTTCTGGCGGACTGTGCGAGGCATGCTGCCCCACAAGACTAAGCGAGGCCAGGCTGCCCTGGACCGCCTCAAGGTGTTTGATGGGATCCCACCGCCCTATGACAAGAAAAAGCGGATGGTGGTTCCTGCTGCCCTCAAGGTTGTGCGTCTGAAGCCTACGAGAAAGTTTGCCTACCTGGGGCGCCTGGCTCATGAGGTTGGCTGGAAGTACCAGGCTGTGACAGCCACCCTGGAGGAGAAGAGGAAGGAGAAGGCCAAGATCCACTACCGGAAGAAAAAGCAGCTCATGAGGCTACGGAAACAGGCTGAAAAGAATGTGGAGAAGAAAATTGACAAATACACAGAGGTCCTCAAGACCCATGGACTCCTAGTCTGAGCCCAATAAAGACTTTATTCCTCATGCTTGGCCTGGCCTGCCCTTCCTCCATC
>CAUYSK010060538.1:0-33357 GCA_963575035.1 Avahi laniger
CATGCCTGTAGTCCCAGCTACTCAGGAGGCTGAGGCAGAAGGATCGGTTGAGCCCAGGAGTTTGAGGTTGCTGTGAGCTAGGCTGACGCCATGGCACTCTAGCCTGGGCAACACAATGAGACTCTTTCTCAAAAAAAAAAAAAAAAAAGAGCTGGGGTGGGTGCCTAGAGGATTGTGGGTGGGGACTGAGGGAACAGTGATGGGGTGTGGTTGTATTGAACACGGCAAGGGTCAGCAGCAAAGCTCATTCCTCCCTGGCAGTAGCAGTTGGGGCCACCACTCAAATGGGTGATTTTGCTTCTTACTCTTCTGATTTTGCTTTTCTAATGAATGTGTCCTGTATTTTAAAATGTGGAAATAAAGAGGTCATATGAATGTCCCTGTGAGGGAAGGGAGGATCACTTGAGGCCAGGAGTTCAAGACCAGCCTGGGCAATATAGCAAGACCCCTTCTCTGCAAAAAAATAATAATAATAAAATTAGCTAAGTGTCGTAGCACACACCTGTGGTACCAGCTCCTTAGGAGGCTGGCGTGGGAGGATTGCTTGAGCCCAGGAGTTCAAGGTTACAATGAGCTATGATCACACCATTTCACTCCAGCCGGGGGGACAGAGTGAGACCCAGTCTTTTAAACAAACAAAAATTTGGAAATAATATTTATTGAAGTAATGAAAATGCACCAGTGAATGGTAGTACCTGGTCCATGGACCAGGCAGCAAGGGACACAAGGGATACCAGAACAAAGAAAGTGCAATGAACTTTAGATCTACAGATAGCAGGGAGTGACCAGGTGTATTATCATACATAAACAAACACCATGCTTGAAGTTCAAAAACACTTTCAATTTTGAATCTATAAAACACTAAACATCTTTGAAGAAAAATCTCTTCCCACAGGGGATTCTGAGATCCTAAGTGAAAAATTTGGTTAGTTCTCTGCTGTTATGATTCCAGGTTCCTAGACGACTGCCTCCATTTCTCACTTTTCTCCTGTGACGCTGCCCTGTGTACTCAGGATCAATCCTGGAGGTGTGATTACAGAGGGCTGGTGTGAAATAAGATGCTAGCGTGAGATTGGAGTAATACAATTTCAGGTAGAAAGAAGAAACTCTTTCCCCCCTTTTAGGAAACATACTATTTATTGTTCCAGCTGCCCGAGGCCACGCCGTGTTAACCACATTGTTCAGTGGACTGTCATCTCTGCAGAGGCAGACACGCTAAATGAGCCCATGTTTCAAAGTGTGGGGGGCCCCTCTGAGCCACAGGGACAATTTGTCAACCTCTGCTCTACTACTATAAATGGATGACATAGTGGGGTGCTGTCCCCAGTTCCTACCCCTGGAATAAAGAACCAGTTTAGGAGGAACAAGGACCCTTGGCTACCCCCCGGGTGACCTCAACCTTTTATCCGAACACTGTGCAAATGGGAGGACAGAGGATGGAGCAAGATTTCTCTGAACCACCCAGCTGGTTAAACAGGGTTTCTCCCCTCTGATGCTCCAAGTCGGTGCTTGCAAGCTTCCCAAATAACTAAACAATATATCGCTTCTCAGGACATGCTGGAGGAAGTGATGTCTGAATGAATAGAATGAATGAGACATAATCACCTCCACGCTTCAGAACACTGCAGTTCACCCTAGATAGCCACCCACCCAATAAATTGCTCAAATCAAAATATTTTGGAATATTCCACCCAACTGGATAGTGTAAGAGGAACTGTACACAACCAAAGAAAGAGAGAGTCTGTACTCGACACTGACAAGCAAATACATAACAAACGAGAAAAATAAGCACGTAATGTTTTTGCAATTTTTTTTCAAGTTTGGAGGATTCTTCTGCAGAAGATTTTCTAGGCACAGGAAGGGGATTATAGGAGATGTAAGAAGTAAGCGTAAGACAGAAAGAAGCGGACAGAGCCAGGGGCATAGAAAGCATACTTAATTTTAATTTGAATCTAAACATTTTTACTGAGACTTCAGAGTTTGTTGGCTTGGTTGCATAGCTCTGCTATGAGTTGCAATTGTTCCATAATGCGGAAATGAGGAAATGTTTCATGGAATTGTATTTTTTCCCTTTGGTTTTCCCTGCTTCAGTGCAAAATGTTAAAATGAAAAAGTTTACTCTGTGGTTTATTCTAAACAAATTCAATTCAGCATCCAGGTATTATCACTGAATCAGCCAACTTAAGTACTTATTTTTAAAAGTGTATTTTTGACTTTAAACACTTAAATCCATTGTGGTTTATCATGTCAATATATATTTTGGCGAGTGCACAGCTCTGAGGAAGCCTGTTAAAATTCCTTCAAGGAGTCCGTGAAAGGCTCCACTACCGAAGCACAGCCCTGTCTTCCAGAGAGTGTGGGTCTGCTCCCAAATACCTTAAGGCGTGCTCGGAAACCGTCCCTCCTAAAAGGGAGCTAAACTCAGGCTCCGATGAAGGTAAATGTACCAACCAACCAAATAAGTCATTTTTCGGTTAGCACAAACAAAATCTGAGCACTAGCGTGTGTGTGGGTGAGTGAGCTCACATTTTGAAACAAGAATAACAAATTTGTACAACGATTTGAATTACAATTCAATCCCAGTGTTTCTCGTCTGATCTACCATAACAACTTTGGAAGACAGACGCGGCTATGGTCTATGTTCACAGACTAAGGTCTATGTTCACAGAAGAGGAAAATTGAGATTAAAAAATTATTAGACAATGGCCCAGGGCCACAATATTCTACCCAAGACAGTAGATGATGGAAGAGATTTTAACAGATTTTGCTTGGTTTTGCTTTAACTTCCAATCCAGTGTGCACCTATTATAGAATAGGGCCTCTTGAGAATAAATTGACTTCAGGTAACTACTTTCAAGTTCATAATATTAGGCCAGTGAAAATTTTTAAATTAGAAATTTTTAAATTAGAAATATTGGCAGGAATTGTTGTTTTTAATTATCCCAACTATTAAAATAGCACAAGGAAGACTTTTAATAAATTAAATGGAACAGCACAGGGGGAAAATGTTTCCTCATGTAGAATATTACTGAATGCCGTGCACTTTCTGTTCGCTCAGAACATGTTTTCAAAGGTCTTGCACTGTTCAGAGAAGATGGGTATTCATAATGAGCTCAGTCAGGAATGGGAACATTAATCCTGCCAAGAACATTTTTCAGAGATATTCCGCAGTTAATAATTATGAGTTGTCTCCCAAATAGAGCAATATTGCCACCACTGCTGCTGCTTCTACTACATCAATATTAAGAATAACAATAACTAATATTTTTTAAATGCTTAGTATGAGCCAACCACTGTGCTATTTACTTTGTGAGGATACATTGCTTTTCCTTCTCGTTTATTCCTCAGGACAACCTGCATCCTCATACCGTAGAAGAAAAACCTGTGACTCGAGGTTAAGTAATTTGCCCATAGTCACAGAATTGGTATGTGATGAAACCAGGATTTTAACTCAAGCAATATAATTTCAGAACCCACAAGCCTAAATGTTATGTGACATTACCTCCCCAGCAGAACTTATAATAACAGTGGAAATATATTGATTGTTTATTGTTCTGGCTGTCAAGCTTGTTTTCACAAATAATTAGGAGATTTTCAGAGGTGAAGTAACTTGCCCAAGTTCACACGGCCAGCAGGTTAAAGAATAGGGGTCCAGATCCAGACAGTCTGAGTTCCCAAAAAAGAAAAACAAAATTCCACAACTCTATCATCTCCCCTTCCTGCAAATGATCTCACAAATTAAATTACAGGTCTCGAGTCTCTAGAAAAAAGGGGATAAGATGTTATGTCCTTCTAAATCCAAATTTCCAGGTCAGGAATTCTCAAACTTTTGAATTGATGAGGAATCACTTTCATTTCACGGGATGATTATGGATGATAAAAGTGCTTGAGAGACGTGGCAAAGCCTGGAGTCACATTTGAAGAAATTTCCCAAGGATGAGGGAGAACTTACCGACCTTGTGATTTAGGGAATCACATTCTTGTTTGTCCTGAAGATACTTCATACTGGAAAAAAATCCTTGCATTGTTTTCATGAAAAAATATTGCAAGAGATCTGCGACCCCGGTTCTGTTGCTGCCTATCTGGATGCCAAGGCTTTGGAGAGAATGGTCTTTACACAGAGGAGGGAAGAACTGCAAAAGCTTAGCTCTCATCTAGCTTTGGTCTGGGGAGTTCACCCAAGAGGTGCCGAGGATGGCTCGTGGCAAGGCTAGCACAGGTGTGATGTGTTCGCTCTGCTACAACACACAGTAAAACAGAACCACCATTGCCATATCAGGTAACAAATCCTGTCTTTCTTATTGCCAATAGCTATAATGAAGGGAATTATCTTCCAACACAGGAGTATGCCTTAACTTCATCTTCTCTATCTGGACAAGTCCAGAGAAGAGACATGTTGAGTGTCCGTACAGCAGAATTGGCCTTTTTCTTTAGCATACTGGTTTGAATTCAGAACATGTCCAAGGCGCTGCAATGCAATAGCTTTTTAATTTTCCAGATTTCCAGAGAACATTTTGTTGGGGATATAAGTCCCAGGAGGAATATGTAGCCCTGTTCTCCTGCTACCATTGCAGAAAACAGAGAACACTTGCATCGAATGGTTGTGTCTGATGAGTTTCCTGTGATTGTGTTCATTGGGCCCTTTAGAGAGGGACTCACACCAGGGAAGAAGGGGCTGTCCATCTTGCCCCCCATCCCAGGGTGTGAAATGACTTCAGTACTGCAAAGGTCTCATTGTGCATGACCTACCTGAGCTGACAGGCACTCCCAGAGGCAGGAACAGGGATGAAGTGTGTGAATCAATGCTAAGAGTAAAATATGGCCCTGGCTTCAACAAGAGCACCAGAGACCAGCTCATTGGTGACTGGTTAGAAGGGTTTTATGGATGAGCCGCCTGGTGGTGAGATACTCAGCCAGATGTCCTGGGAGTGAGCCCACTGTGCCATTCCATGTGACCTTTGACAAGCCACTCAACCAGCCTGACCCTTACTTTCCTCCAGTTGGACTTGTTCATCAACGCTTCCCTTCTCACTCTGAAATGCTCTGATCTCTGGTCTAGACTTGTAGACCATGTTTTGAGGACCATTGATCTAGTAACCTAAAAAACTACTGTACTTAACGTCCCCAGCTATTGAAAGTATAAAGGAAGAAAAGCTTACTCACTGCTAGAATTTAATTTTGGAGGTATTTAATTATAGCATCTGGAGATGTGTCATTCAACCGGAGCTGGTCATGGGCAACTGTTTTATTAAGTCATTTATCGTTTTCCACAACTACCAGTCTGTAATTATCTAATTCTTCTCCACCAGTTGGTGTGAGGGGAATCTTAATCTTCTGTCCTCTGCAGCTAAACCCTAAAATGACCTATGATATTCATGACCACCGTACTTACGTTCTGTTGAGTTTCAAAATTTCCCCACTCCTGATTTTTTGTTGTACGATTATTTCTACTTTTCCTGGCTATAGAATCATAGAATCATAGCCTTTCAGAACTAAAGGTGATTTTAGAAATGATTTAATCCCACCTCTATTTTACTGAATTGAACATGGAGAGCAGGAAGGATTATACCATTCGAGAGAGACCTGCAGCTGGTTAGTGGTGGGGTCCTGCTCACCATCAGGTGTTTGACCCTCAACCTGCAGATTTCCATAACCTCGCGATCTCAGCGAGGCCCAGATGTGCTGGCTCAACCAGAAGGCGGAGCCCACGCTGATCTGATTTGAGAGATTTGGATACAGCCACCTGGACTCAGAAATGCCCTGGTAGGGACCTATAGTGTAAGACAGGATTTGGACGGACAGTTTAAGACAGGGATGGAAAGGGGAGAATAAAGATGGAGTTAGGAGCACTCGGTTTCCTTTTCAGTTTGACAGAAGGTGAACTTTAGGGATGAGCTAGAGTAGGAAGAATTTAACTGGGATTAGACAACATTTGGATGTTTTCAAATGCTAGATTATTCAGCTGGACACTTCATAACGTATTTTGCCAAAATCTCGACTTTAAAAGATGAGTGTGTAGAGCATCATTAACATTTGCTTTACTGAAAGAGCAAACGACAGAATGGTATTTTCACTATGATTCATTTGTTTATTCACTTACTCATTCAGCAAACGTCTGTTGAGCTGCCGCTCAGTGCCATGCACAAAAGGCGCAGGTGAGCTGCTCTGGTGAGGCCAGGTGGGGAGGGCACAAGTGGAAGCCAGCAGCCCAGTCTCCAGTCAAAGACGACGGAGGCTTGGAAAAGAGGGTGCAAAAGACGCATGACACAAAGACAGTGAAGGAAACCTGCAGGCATGTGGAGTCTGGAGAATAGGGAGGTGGATTGTGGGTGATTTCATTTTCTTTTAAAAATGTCCTCTTTTTTCTTGGCATGATGTGTTATTAATAAAAATAGTAAGGTAAAAATTACTGGTTCTTAGCCTGGAATGACTGTGTTGTTACCATTTTTTAATGAATTACTTTTTGTTTTGAAATAATTTTAAATTTATAGAAAAGTTGCGAGAATAGCGCAAAGGACTTGGATGTACTCTTCACTCTGATCCACCGGTTAACGTTTTGCTATGTTTGCACATTCCTTTCCTGTCTCTTTTATGCTCCCCTACATATGTAATTATATATTTTTCTGGACCCACTCAACAGTACATTGCCATTTAACTACCAAATACTTTAATTGTATATTTCCTACGAACAAGGACATTCACGTATATAACTACGTACAATTATCAAAATCAAGATGTTTTACATCACTGTGTTAGTATTGTCCAACCAACATACAGTCTTTATCTGAAGTTTGCCGGTTGTGTCAGTTGTGTCCTGTATCGCATTCTTTTTGGGGGTGGGGCGTCTGGTCAAAAATCCCAGCCAGGATCATGGGTTGCATGTATAATATTTTTCACGTCACTATAGTTTCCTTTAATCTGGATCAGTTTCTCACTTTTTTTTTTTTTCCTTTCCTGGCCAGCGTTTTTGAAGCGTACAGGGCATTTATTTGTTGAATTTCCCTCCATTTGGGTTTCTGTATGAATTCTTCATCATCGGATCAAGGTTATGCTTTTTTGGCAGGAGTGCTGGCTAAGCTGTTGTGTCCTTCTCAGTGCATTTTGTCCAGAGGCACATGATATGGGTTGTTATTATCACTGATAAAGTTAATTATTGCTGGTACTAATTTTAAGGTAAGACTACATATTTTAAATGGTGGATACTTTTGTTTTCTTCAGCTCAAAATAGTATCACTATTAAACAATGTTTTAAAAATACTTAAATTAACACGGACTCACATTTACTCTGCATGAAAGTTAGGCGTACCTCCAGAGATAAGGGATGTGCACATCACGGCAACACCAGGACAGGTTACGTTACAGTAAAAAAGCAGATGAGGGGAGATTCAAGGATAAGGCAATGCTGACATAAGCAGGGATAACTTGTTTTCAGCTTCTGCATATGCGTGTTTTCTAGGGAGCTATTTGGATACATACGTTTTTTTATCTTGTGACAAAAATCTATAAGCCAAATGTAAATTACAGCATTAGGGGACATTATGTATACTTTGAACTTCTTCTTGAATACCTGTCTTAGCCCCAAATTAAAAATGAATGGATTCAGAATGATCCCATACTATTTTAATCTATGATGATCACTTCCATGTTATTCATAGCTAGAAAGGAAAAATGACCTGTTTCTTTACATCAATGATGAAATTTCGTAAAGACTTTGGACTTTTGGAGGAGATTTACTTTATTTGTATGAATCCATTTATAAACTACTCAGTATTTGAAAATTGGTCTTAGATGTTAATGAAACTACTGCTTGGCTTTCCTGCAAAAAAAACTATTGGATTTCTGTGGCATTTTTTCTTTTGAACTAATCTTGTCGTAAGGTGATTTTCCTATAATTACGGCAAACGGTGTTTTATATTAATAACACTTTTAGCCATGGATGAGCCACTATGGGTTTAGAAAGAGCAGGCAAAACGCTTGTCGCAGAGTGGGCCCTGCAATTCTTGTCTTTGGGTGTGAAATGATTCTCTTTTTAGAGAATCTGTAGTAAATCAGATTTACTAGTCATTCTCCAATACCAAGAACAGCAAGATGGAGTGACGGAAAGTGGATGAAAATAAGGTTTCAGAAACACCAGCGCTCTGGGCTTAGATCCTGCAGAGAAGGGAGTCTGGCTGGGACGATTCCTGTTTCCATTGCTGTAAACCAATTCTTCAGAACCGGTGGAGTTCAGCAGGATGAAGCAGCACTGCTGCCCAAGGGTGAGAATCGCAGTGGCTCCATGCTGCCATCTGGTGGTGTACTGCTGCATTGCCTACCCCAGTGAGTCCCACGCTCCTGCCCATGGGCCCTTGGCTGGCCCAAGGGGGCTAAAGTGAAAAATTGGAAGTTTGGGCTATTTGCTTATTATGTGCCACAGGAACTTATCTCTTCTTTTGGTGTTCTTTTCTTTTCTTCGCTCTGGAATATGTCTGCCCTTCTGTTCAGGGCACAACTTGGTGCCATTTGTATTGCCTTCCTTTTTCCCATTAGTCCAACAACAACAATAAAAATAAAAACGAGAATCAAAAAACAGCTAACATTTATTGAGTCCTTCCTAGGTGCCATGCTCACCAAGTGCTTTGTAAATATTATTATACTTAATCTTGGAAAAAGCACATGGGGAATAGATAATTATTACTCCATTTTACAGATGAGAAAACAGTTATTCGTGGTTAAGCCCATGTTGGGTCACTGGCCCATGTGTCTGGAGCCTAAAGTCTTCATCACCACAGGGCCTTCACACCTTCGCGTGACACTGAATAATATGTTACCTATCCCACGGAGATTTTGTTGGGTCTTATGTCTTATTGTGGAATGAAAGATTTATCTTTTACGAAAAGATGTCAAGCATTGGTGAGCAGGTTGCAAAAACATCTTGGGGTTAAAGGGGGCCCTTAGTCAGTGCCCCTTGAAACCTGCCTATAGACTGGGCACGGTGGCTCACGCCTGTAATCCTAGCACTCTGGGAGGCTGAGACGGGCGAATTGTTTGAGGTCAAGAGTTCGAGACCAGCCTGAGCGAGAGCGAGACCCCATCTCTACTAAAAAAAAAAGAAAGAAATTAGGTGGACAACTAAAAATATATACAAAAAATTAGCCGGGCATAGTGACGCATGCCTGTAGTCCCAGCTACTCGGGAGGCTGAGGCAGGAGGATCGCTTGAGCCCAGGAGTTTGAGGTTGCTGTGAGCTAGGCTGACGCCACAGCACTCTACTCCAGGCAACACACTGAGACTCTGTCTCAAAAAAAAAAAATCCTGCCTATAATTAAGGCAGCCACATTTCTGAGGTGGCTGACAAATTTAGAGAAAATGAGGTGACTTAGTGATTGTGAAAGTCAAATGAGATGATGTACATGAATTGGATTTGGATATTCTACACCAAAATTAATTATTATTATGTTATAATGTTGAATAGCTTCCTAGTTAATGTTAACACATGACCAATTTAATGTGTTCAGTTAAGGGATAAATGTTCCTTTCATGCTACATTTGAGTATAACTTCTTTAATTTGGAGAATTTAGAACTCTATGATTGATTCTAAAGCTAGATTGTTTTTTAGAATACTCAATAAACACTACGTATTTTCCATTATTTGTTAGCATATACTTTAGCCAAAAATAATAGTTAATCAACCAATCAATATCCAACTATCCAAGTGCTGAGTCTTATGAAACTTATGAACATTATGCTATACTAGTCACTATATTTACAAGAATTTCTTTTTGGTTTGTTTTATAAATAGACAAAATATTTATGATTAAAATGTAGACTTTAAACAAGTGGTAGGTATTCCATAAATACTCCCTTCTGAGGCCCCATGAAAGCCCCAAACACTGGTATTCCTGAAACCCCATTTATATCCACTTTCTTTCATTCCACCTTTTTGATTTGTGAAGATTCCACAGTGGGATCCAAGCTGTATGCTATCTACAGATTCAGCCATGTCTGGAGATGTATGGAAGACCTGCCAGAGATTAACTAACAGGAAATGCTAGGGAGGGCATGGGAAAGAATTTTCTTTAAGAGGTCTGGTGCACTTACAAACTTTATTTCAATGACAGGCTTTAGAGTAAGACCAGAGGGCGATCATGGCAGAGTGGGCACGATAGGGTGGTGTTGCCAGAGTGTGCTGTCCTCTGTGCCCAGCCCTGGGCCGAATGGAGGCTGTGACACACACACAAGGCCACAGCCTCAAATCTCTGTGAGCCGCTGAGCACACAGCCAACAGGATTGTGAGGGGTCCACATCCAAGTGGGGCACCAAGAGGAGCTGGGGGCATTGTCTTCACTTGGCGAAGCAATGGTGAGAGCCTGTTGGAGAATAGAACAAAGCAAAGACCCTGAGGCAGGCACTGCAGTTTGGCTGTTCCAAAAGCCATTTCCAATGGTCCTTTTTGATACTCTACCAGAGGGACCAGAAAGCTCAGACACGCACTGCGCTAGTTCTGGAAGGTGAGATGGAAGTAGAGTCATTGTTCTGAACCACCAGTAAACTTTTTGAAAAAGGACAATTTTGGCTGGAATTTTGGCTTCCTTCAACCCTTTGCCCTTCTTCCTTCTTTATCCTTCCTTCTTGGAACCAGCCCTGGACAGCTACTGCCAGACTTCTTTTTGAATGGATAAACAAACACCTATCTTGTTTAAGCCTCTGTAGTAGGAGTTTCTGCTATTTTCTGGTTAATGCATTTCTGACTCATAAAGCTCCATGACATGTAGGTGTTAGCTGATGAGCACCAGGGTAGTGTTGGTAGCTGGTTCTCTGGGGAGTGGGAGCCAGGGGCGTGGGAGAGGTAGGGGAGAACTGAGGAGTGCCCCATGGTTGCCAGCAGGAGGGCCATGATCACAAACATTAGTAGGTTTAGCAGGGAGGGAGTTCCTAAATTTCAGTGGGAGACTGAACCAGAGATTTATGCTTTGAGTTTCTCCTTTCTCCTTCGCTTTGAAACTCCTTTGTACTCATCAACTAGCGTAGCCTGAGGGAACTTGTGTTGTAAGTTTATTGGTGTACATAGTCATGGATTTCAATGTATCAATCTGTTCATTTTTTTTTACAAGCATCTATATTATGTGCTTAACAGTTCACTAGATCAGGGTTCGGCAAGCTTTTTCTGTAAAAGGCTAGATAGTAAATACTTTAGACTCTACTGACCATTCAGTTTCTGTCTCAACTACTCAAGGATGCCCATTGTTGCATGAAAGCAGCCACAGATAATATGTAAACAAAGGAACATGGCTGTGTTCCAATAAAACTGTATTTAAAAAGCAGGTGGTGGGCTGTATTTGGCCTGAGAGCTATAGTTTCCCAAGCCTTTGCTCTAGATCTTATAGTGGCACAAAAAAATAAGTTAGGTTTTCTCTTACATTAGGTATATGGTTGACCCTCAGAAATATGGGTTTGAGCTATGAGGGACCACTTATATTTTTTTCACTAAATAAAGTCTGCCCTTCTTTATGGCAAGTTCCACATTCGCAACCAGATGTGGATGGAAAACACAGTATTTGCAGGATGTGAAGTTGTCTATAGGAGGGGCTGACTTTTCACATCCACGGTTAGACAGGGCCCAACCACTGGATTTGAGTATGTGCCGATTTTGGTATCCCTTGGCAGTCCTGTGACCAATCCGCTATGGATACCAAGGGATGACTGTATATGTTCCTTTAAATCGTGCTTACACTGTTAATTTGCAAAACGAATTTAATTTGTCTCCATAAAATTTTCTTAGGATTTTCCCCATAGAAGTCAGATGATACCACGCAGATTCTCTGGCCAGTGCCTTTTTGATTCTCCCACACAGCGTTTCTGAAAGTGTCTTCCACAGAACGCCAGTTCCATGAGCTATAAATGAAAATTTTATTTATAAATAAAATTTTTTATTCAGAAATAAAAAGCATTACAGAGATATAAATTTGGAAAGCACAGGACAGAAAAAGGTAATTTCTCTATCTCATATGATAGAATATCTACGCAGTCACCCAAACGAGAACTTTGTGGGTTATTTATTATTTATTTCTCTCCTACATCTGATTCATCTCGAAGTTCTGTTGATTCTACTTATTAAATATTTCTCCATTTTGT
Source organism: Avahi laniger (assembly GCA_963575035.1). NCBI lineage: Eukaryota > Metazoa > Chordata > Mammalia > Primates > Indriidae > Avahi > Avahi laniger. Next base: position 12,116 of record CAUYSK010060538.1, read on the forward strand.
CCTTCTCTCTCCATCTCTATCCCCCCAAATATCCCCACTTCAGGTCCTGGCTTCCCTTCAGATTCGACCTCTACCACTCCCCCAACCCAGCTGCCAGAATCCTGCGTCAAAAGTGCAAATTAACCATGTCACTGCGCAGCTTAAAACTCATCCCTGGCTCCTTGCTGGCCAGGGCAGCATCTCCTAACTGGTGTTCACTGTGCCACAAGTGATGTTAGCTGTACCACAAGGAAATTCTGCATGATACTGTAGATAAACCCATTTAAACAAAGTTCTTTACCTTTTGGACCTCTTAACATATGAATGCACCTTTGATTCTTTAAGAGGAGATACTGGATGTGACATTTCCCAAGCCCAACTGAACACAAAGGACATCCCTTTTTCATGGGGTCCTGTTGGGGATTAGCATTTCAATGCAAACCCTTTGAAAAACACTACCTTATAGATATTGCAGAGTTCCAATTGATGGGGATCCGCTCAACTCTACATCAGCAATCTCAGATTTACAGCTTCTTTTTTCATGTTGCCCACTGTATCTTTCTTGGCTAGACCGTCTATTTTTCCCTTATGAAGCAGCCTAGCCAAGTGGGAAAAATGCTGTTTTAGAGTCAAGGAGATTGGCCTTGGAATTTCAACTACACATATGAGGTTGGGTAAGTTTCTTCAGTTTCTTTGAGTCTCTTTTTCTTCATCATTAAATTCGATATAAAACCTTCATAGGTTGTGTGATTAAATGATACACCATATATATAAGGTAAAAAGCTCAGTGACTGGCTTGTGGAGAGTGCTCAATAAATGCTGATTTCTGCATATTGTTTGGCCTTTCAGGGGAGCTCACCAAGAATGCCACGGAACCAACTTTGTGTGTCTGGTTCAGCCCTTAACGGAATAACAACTAAAAGTCTCTGTGTACAAGGAAGGATCTTGAGAAAATATCTCATGCAACTTACAGAGTATTGTCCATACTGTGCTCACAGGAACTAAAGAGTGGGATTTAGATGTCATTATTTGTCTGTCCAGACTGACAACGCATTCGTCTGATCTGGTGACTTCACCTGCTTTCCTGCATCCAGCACCGTGCTGGTGATACCTTTTTCCCAAGGGCTCCAACTCCACATTTAATTGTGCATTGTTTGCATTTTGCATTAAATAATGTGAACATATCTGGTCCTCACCTTGTTTGAAAAATTCTTTCCCCCCCGAGTTTACTAACAAAACAAGTGGTAAGTTTTGTTTGTTAATAAATAACAGTTTAGACTTGGAGCTGTGTTATCCACTAATGTTTATTTTAAAAATCTTAAAGACATTTAGACAGAACACCTTACAAATTTTAAGAAAAATATGAACAAAGTGTGATATATTTACAAACAGCATGAAATATTTATTGAGGAGATGTAAAGTTTTTTAAAAATATTAGTGCTGTAAAAATAATCTAGAAGAATCCTTAATAAAGTACATGGTGGACAGAGCAAGAAATTAAGTAGGACAACTCCAAAGGACAATTTTAAAGTGGGAAATCTTGGAAGCTTTCACTACTCTGTTATGCTCCATTTTCTCAGTAGATGGCACCCTTCTCCTGCCTTCAAAGTTTTTATTTACACTAAGGTGTAAAGGGCTGATGAACCTTGCAACAGTTGCTAAATCCTCTTTGGGTCTTTGCTTATTAATTACAGCCCTGCAACGCCTACAGTATCTTGTATATAAGCAGATTGCATGGTGAAGTCGATATTTCAACTATAGTAAAGAAATTTATTCTTGTATTTTACTTTAACATATTTGCAAATTGAACTTTGTAATTTATCCATGAATTCTTTCATTCATTTCTTGGTGACTTGCAGCCACATTCCCAAATGTTCTTCTCTTTCCAACATGCTAACTTCACCCTAGACCTCTTACTTTAGGCAGGTGACCCATCCACTATTTAATCAAGAAGATTGAGCCATTTCTTTTTTCATTCATTTATTCAATCTATCAACAATCATTCAATCAGTACTTATTATATGCCAGGCTCTGCTAAGTTCAAAGGATACAAAGATGCATGAGTTATGGTTTTTGCTTTTAAAGAGCTCAAAACTTATTTGGAGGAGACCGAGAGAAACATAATTAGTATTTGGTTAAGAAAGTATCATTCTGTTCTTAGTTTGCTGAGTTTCTTTTGTATTTTATTGTTACTAAATACTTTTTCTGCCATATCGAGATAGTCATATTTTTCTTTTAAATTTGCTTTGCTGGAAAATCCAAGTTGGTTTTGATTGATTCTTTTTTAAAAATACATTGTTGAATGCAATTTGCCATCATTTTATTTAGGATTTTTGCATCTATGCTAATCAGTGGTAGTGGCTTGTAATTTTCTTTTTCCCAACTGTCCTTGTCAGTTTGGGAATCTAAGTTATGTTACCCTCAAGAAATGAGTTGTGGGATTTTTTTTCTATATATTCCTTGAATAATTTAGTAAAGCTCACCTGTAAAACCATGTATGCCTAATGTTTGCTTTTTTGGGGAAGATTTTTAATACTGTTTATTTTCCTTAATGGTTATATTCAGTTTGGTAGATTATATTTTTCTAGGAATTTGTGTACCTGATCTAAGTTTTCAAGTTTATTGACATAATAAGGTTGTTCAAACTCTTCTGAGTAATTTTCAGATCTTTGCAGGATCTGTAGTTACATCCCACTTTTCATTAGACGTTTCAAATAGTCAACTCTTGATATTTTTTATCCTCTCGATTCTCTTTTTTCCTATATCTTCAATTTCTACTCTTATCGTTATCACGTTCTTCCATTTACTGTTTTTAGGTTTATTCTATAAATTATTTTTTAACTTGTTAAGTTAGATAATTACCTTATTAACTTTCATGGAGTCTTCTCTTTTGTAATGTAATAACAAATGCCTATGCATTCCCATCCAGCAATTGCTCTGGCTACGTTATACAGGTTGCAATCTGTAGTGTTCATTAATGTTCAATTATAAATAGTTCCCATCCCTATTATAAACTGTCTTTGACCCACATATTATTTATGTGTGTTGTGTAATTTTCAAACACATTTTTTCTTGTAATCTTTTTTTAATTATTATTTCTAACTCAATTACCTTAGGATTAGAGAACATGATCTGTGTAAGATCTATCTTTTGAAAGTTGTTGAAGCTTAAATTTATGCAAATTTTCACAGATATTTCATGTTGCTCAATTGTGTGTTCTCCAGTCTCTGAGATGACCCCCAATAACTGCCATCTTCTTGTATTCATAGTTTTTGCAATCGTTTTCCCTTAATTGTGAGCTGGACCTACTGACTCACTTCTAATGAACAGAATATGGTAAAACAGATAGCATTTCACTTCAATATTAGGTTACAAAAAGACTGAGGGACTTCCACTGCTGGCATGAAAGCATGAGGAGCTCCACAGACCAACTTCCTAGTGAAACTAATGAAAATTACAATAAAAACTTCAACTATTTAGAGTCTCTGGAAATAATCCTAAGGGCATACAGCAAGGAAAAACATTTATTCAATTAAATCTGCTACAACTTGGTAAGAACAGCAAGAATCTAGAAGATCTGAAGTATGACCTCCCCTCCCCCTATCCCAGCTCACCATTTCTCTCCAGACTATAAAAGAGATAAAGAAAATAGAGAATACAAAATAGAGCAAAATCAGTAAAACCAAAAGTTGGTCCTTTGAAAATATCAACAAAATCGACAAACTTCTAGCTAGATTAGCCAGGAAGAAAAGAGAGAAGAATTGAATTAATAAAATCAGAAATGGAAAAAGGGGACATTATTACCAACTTTACAGAAATAAGATAAAAGATTTATAAGGAAATGCTATAAATAATTACATGCCCATAAATTAGATACCTTAGTTGAAATGGACATGTTCCTAGAAAGACACAAACTACTGAAACTGAATCAACAAGAAACAGAAAATCTGAATAGACTTATAACAAATGAAGGACTTAAATTAGTAATCAATAACTCCCATGAAGAAAAGTCCAGCCCAGAGGGATTTACTGGTGGATTCTAACAAACATTTAAAGAAAAATTAATATCAATTTTTCATATTCTTCCAAAAAATAGAACAGTTCCAAACTCATTCTTATTAGACCAATATTATTTGATAACAAAACCAAAGATATCACAAGAAAAGAAAACTATAAACCAATATCTCTTATGAATATAGATGCAAAAATACTCAATAAAATATTATCAAATTAAATACAGAAACATATAAAAAGAATTATGCATGAAAATATCCCCTATCAATAGAATAAAAAACAAAGCAAAACAAAAACAAATGAATATCTCAATAGAATTCTGAAAAGCATTTTATAATACATAACTTTTTTTGTGATAAAAACACTTAAACCAGGAATATAAGGGAATTTCCTTAATCTGATAAAGGGTATGTACAAAAATTTCACTGCTAATATTATACTTAATGGTGAAAGACTAGATGGTTTCCCCTAAGATTAGGAATAAGACAAGGATGCCTACTCTTATCACTTCTGTTCAACATCGTACTGGATGTTCTAGGACAATTAGGCAAGAAAATAGAATAAAAGGCACCAGTTTTGGAAAGGAAAAAGTAAAATCATCTCTATTATCAGATGACATAACTTTGTATATAGAAAATCCTAAAGAATCCACTAAAAAACTGTCAGAACTAATAAATGGGTTCAGCAAGGTTGTAGTATAGAAAGTCAGTGTAGAAACTCAATGGACCCAGAATTGCAAAATAATCCTAAAATGCAGAACAAAGTTGGAAGACTCATACTTCCCAACTTGAAAACTTACTCAAAAACTACACTAATCAAGAGAATGTGGTAACGGTATAAGAATAGACATACTGATCAGTGGAATAGAATTGACAGTCCAGAAATAAATCCATATATTCATGGTCAAATGGTTTTGGACAAGGGTACTAAGACCATTCAATGAGGGAATGAATAGTCATTTCAACAAACGTTGTGACCACTGGATATCCAAATGCAAAGGAATGAATTTGGACCCTTACCTCATGCTGTATACATAATATATCAAAGCCCTAAATGTAATAGCTAAAACAACAAAACTCTCTTTCTCTCTTTCTTTCTTTTGAGACAGGGGCTTGCTCTGTCACCCAGGCTAGAGTGCAGTAGAGCTCACTGCAACCTCAAACCTATGAGCTCAAGCGACCCTCCTGCCTCGGTCTCCTGATTAGCTGGGACTACAGGTGCATGCCATCACACTCCTTTAATTTTTTTCTATTTTTTGAAGAGACGAGGGTCTCGATCTTGAAATCTCCTGACCTCAAGCAATCTTCCCTCCTCGGCCTTCCAAAGTGCTAGGATTACAGGTGTGAGCCACCCTGCCCATCCAAAACTCTTAAAACGTAGAAGTAAGTCTTTGTGACCTTGGATTAGGTAAAAGATTATTAGATATGACACCAAAAGCACAAACAACAAAAGAAAAAATAAATTAATTAAACTTCCTTAAAATCAGAAACTTTTATGCTTCAAAGGACGTTACTAATAAAATAAAAAGAAACTCACAGAATGGGAGAAAATATTTGCAAATCATATATCTGGTAAGGGATTTTTATCTAGTATATACAAAGAACTCTTACAATTCAACGATAAGGAGAAAAACAATAATCCAATTAAAACATGGCAAAAGATCTGAATAAACATTTCTCCAAATAAGAATACATAAATGGCCAATAGCACATGAAAAAATGCTCAACATCATTATTCATTATGGAAATGCAAATAAAAATCACAATGAGCTATCACTACACCCACTAGTGTAGCTATGATAAAAAAAATCATATAATAAGTGTTTGTTAGGATGTGAAGAAATTGGAACACTAATACATTGTTGGTGGGAATATAAAATGGTACGGCCACTCCGGAAAACAGTCTGGCATTCCCTCAATGGTTAAACATAATGTTACCATTTGGCCTAGAAATTCCACTCTAGCTATATACTCAAGAGAAACAACAACATTATCTCCACATAAAAACTTGTACATGGATGTTCACAGAGCATTGTTCATAATAGCTAAAAAGTGACGACAACCCAAAGTTCATCAGTTGATGAATGAATAAACAAAATGTGGAATATTATTTGATCTTAAAAAGGAATGAAATACTGATACATGCTACAACCCATATGAACCCTGAAAACATTAAACTACGTACAAGAAGCCAGTCACAAATGACTCCACATTATATGATTCTGTTTCTGTGAAATGTCCGGAACAGGAAAATCTACAGAGACAGAAAAAAGATCAGTAGTTGCCTAGGGCTAGGGTGTGGATGGAGGGATTGTGGTGATGGTTGCGCAACTCTGTGAATAGTGAATGTTTTAAAAACTATTAAATTGTACACTTAAATGGGTAACTTGCATGGTATGTGAATTATGTATCAATAAGGCTGTTACCTTCCCCCAGAAAAGAAGGAAAAGAGTTTGTGGCTTCCATCTTGGATGCCCTCTCTTGCTCTTTCTTGTGTGCTCTGGGGAAAGTAAACAGCTAGATTAGGAGAAGTCATGTGGGGAGGAACTGAAGTCTCTGGCCTACAGCCAGCGAGGAACCAAGTTCTTGTTACAACCATGTGAATGAGCAGATCCTACCCCAGTGGAGCCTCCAGAGGAGACCACAGCAGTGGCAGACAGCTTGAATGCAACTTCATGAGAGGCTGTAAGTTGGAATCAGCCAGCTACGACACTTCCGAATTCTTGACCCATAGAAACTATGAGATAATAAATGTTTGTTATTTTAAGCTGCTAAGTTTTGGGGTAATCTGTTACAGAGCAATAGATAACTAAAACACCACTTGGTAGCAATGTTTTAGAAACATCCATTGGATTAGGCTTATTCTTTGCTCTTCAGAACTACTATTATTGTAACTGATTTTTGTTTCCTTGACCAATCAGTTATTAAATAGGGTGTGTTAAAATCTCCTCGAATGATTACGAATTTGTATATTTCTCTTTTTAGTTTTGCCAGTTGTAGTTTTATGTATTAGCTGTGCCTATTTTGAGAATTTTTTACTAGGTAAATACAAGCATTAGCCTATCGGTCCCTCATTTACCGTGTAAGGTTTCCCAGTGTACGGTTCATACGGAAGGGCAGGACAAGGGACTGAGTCTTTCCCTTTCTGTACCAGTTTTCAAAGTGATAATTTCTTCCCTATCATTCCTTTAAGGATGATGCATTTATTTAAAAATATATCATTATGAACTCACAGGTTTAAACATATCGATGAATTATTAATTGATGAATTATTGACGAATTTGAGCTTTTTGAAGCTCAAATTGTCCAATCTGGCCAGCAGGAGCCTCTTCGAGTTGGCTCTCAAGACCTTTTGACATGACTCTAGCCGTCTTTAATAGCTTCTTTGCTATCTGGTATGATAACTTTTCTAGACACATCTTATGTATTTCATGCCTCCCTCTTGCAATCAACTCCAAGAAACCCTAGTTTCTTTCGGTGGTAAATGGCATTTTAAGGAACTTGGGATATTTATTGCTACTGGGTTACTTTTTCTAGGCTTCCCTAGAAAAAGGAACCATATGGCATGGTTACCATATAGTATGGTTTGGGAGGCCTAGAAAACACACACACACACACACACATTCATATTGGGATTCAAAGATATTTTTAGTAATTTCTTTGTTATATCTGTATCTCCTTTCTTCACACAAAGGATCCTGGTTCTGAGGGACACTGGACATTATAAAATTACAATGTGTGATACTTACTGATTTTTTAAAATCACACATTACACACAAAAATTTTAGAATAACAATACCAGTGCCAACCACCATTGCTAGATTTCAGAAGAGTGAACATTTTTTTCTATATGCTCTCCCCATTTTACCTCATTTTTATAGTTGTATGATATCTAAATTGAGCAAACAGACATTACATGCCTGATGTTTTCTTTTCTAAACACTCTTTGAGTTCTACTACTAATTATATGTCTAATGCTCACAACTAATACTTACATTGGTGTCTGCAAGGGCACGGCCAACTACAAAGGTCAGAGGGCGCACCATTCACACAACACGTCCCGCGCTTCTGACACCAACTGAAAGTTTGGAAGAATAAGAGTGAAACCACACTCATATTCAATAATTTACTGCAAGGACTCACAGAACTCACTGCAAGCTGTTATACTCATGGTTATGGCTTATCATAGGGAAAGAATACAAATTAAAATCAGTCAAGAGATGAAGTACACGAGATAGAGTCTGGGGAAGCAGCAAATAGGGAGCTCCCACTGGCCTCTCAGCATGCAATTAGGGTGCACTGCTTCTCTGGCATTGATGCATCCCAGTGTGCAGTTTGGCCAATCAGGAAAGCTCACCCAGTCTTGGAGTTCTGCGTTATGACGTGGGTCCACCTTGTGGGCATGACTCATTGATTGCCTGGGTGTTTGATCTCCAGGTCAGCTGATACCAGATGACTCAAAGCCCTCACTTAAATCATAGTGTTGTTCTTTCTGGTATGGTCAGCTCCTACCCTATGGCTGGCCACCCTCCGAGTCACATTGTAAGACTAGCCACGGAGACCTCAGCCCCCAGGCAAACAGAGATACTCCCACCGGCATGACAGTCCATGGGCCTAGAGATGACTGCCTACAAGAACAGGGCAAGGGCCAGACCTCTATTTGGGCAAGATTAAATTCTTTACTACACAGTGTTTCCATAGTCAATTTTGCTGGTCTGGAGCTTGTGTTCTAGTAGATTCCACAGGAAGGACTCATTGGAACAGAATTCCCTGAGTATTAGCATGCTGATTACATTTCATCTGTGCTCTTCATACTTGATATTCTCCTCACTATAAAAATCCTTGGCTCACATTTTATTTTCCTTGCAGCATCTTAAATATGTTACTTCATTTTTTCCTGCATAAATATTGCTGTAGAAGTCAGTCTGGAGATAATTCATTTTTGTTCCCTTATGACTCACTTCACATTTTTGTCTAGATGTTCAAAAAATTTTTTCTTTTTCCTTAATGCTCGGTAATTTTTTTCTAGAATAATTTGTTGATGTCAAGTCATTCTGGGCAAATAGTATCAGGTATGTGGTATGTCATTTCAATAAGCATTTTCAAATTCATTTTATATTTCAGGGAAGTTTTCTAGAATTTTAGTTTTAAGCATTCTTTTTCCTGGTTTTGATTTTCATGCTCAGAGTCTTCTCATGTGTAATATGTTGGCTCTCTTTGCCTATTTTCAATATTGGTCTCAAATTTCACTCAAATCTTTTTTCCTATTTGTTTGTTTCTTAAATTGAGATATAATTTATGTACCATATGATTCATTCATTTAAAGTGTATAGTTTAATGGTTTTTTAAATATATTCAATTTTAGCACATTTTAATAGCCCCCAAAACAATAAGTAGTCACACCTAATTTCTCCCTAACCCTCCGAGTCCCTGGCAACCAATAATCCTCTTTCTGTTTCTATGAGTTTGCCTATTCTGTACAATTCATATAGGTAGTGTCAATGTGCGGTCATTTTTGACTGTCTTCTTTCACTCAGTATGTTTTCAAGGTGCATTCACATTGTGGCATGTACTTCACTCATTTTTATTGCTAAGTGACATTCCACTGCTTGCCACCTTTTATTATCCATCTGTCAGTTCATTTGTGTTGTTTCCACTTTTGGATTATGATGAATATGCTGTTACAAATACTCACGTAAAACTTTTCATTTAGCTTTGATTTTTATCATTTTCCTCTTTTTTCTTTATATTGTGCTTAAGGTATTATCTGTTGTGTGAATTCGTTCTTACGTGTTCCTTCTAGCTTAGTCTTCACTTCTGAAACAAGCTTTCCTTTCATTTTGGGATTCTTTCCTTAGTTATGTCAACCTAATCCCGAATTTTTCTAGTTCTAGTTTCTGGGTTGTGTTCCTTCTTATATTCTACTGTTTTCTTCATATTTTTGACTAATTTTAAAATAGGAAGTAATATTTTGACTCTTTTGGGCAACTCTGTTGGCACGCTCCCATTTATTGTGTTAAAGGAGGTTATTTGGCTCCTTTTTCTTTTTGTTCTTAAAATAACTTTGCATGAGATTTGACCTTGGTGGTATTCTGTTGTACTTTTTTAAAATGAGACGGTAATTTTCTTGCATATTAGCAGGTGGCTGGGATAGCTTTTCTAAATTCATAACTCTGCTTTTTTTTTTTTTTCATGTAGTGTATAAAAATTAGTGGTTTGCTTTCTTAGATTTCCTGGCTTTTCCCTCTCTCATCCCTTTTACACGGACGTTTTTTTCTTTGTTTTCTATTGTTCTTTTCCTGTATAACTTTGATTCCACTCCTGATTACTGGGGCCTCTCCTGGAGAGGAGCCCTGGTGGGTCAGGGTGCAGACTTGTTAGGGATCAGGCTGCTCCAGCCGTGCCAGTCCCTGCCACAGACGCTCCGTACTCACCTTCTGTGGGAGTGGGGCAACTCTGATTTCCACTGCTGTTCTCACATTGGCCCAGCACAGTTTACCCTGCTGCCTGTTGGCTATTTTGAGATTCCCTTGTCTCTGATCTGTCAGATGTCTGTGGTTTCCCTCTGTTCCCTCCCGTAGGAAAGCTGGACACCATGCAGGTCTTGATGGTTTCTCCTGGCTTAGTTGTCACCTAATTTTGTTGAAAATGTTATCTGTGGGTACTTGCTTTTGCTATGAAGGCTGGAGGCTTGTCTGCTTTTTTTTCTGAATCTTCCATCGGGATTCGGATGTATGGGAAAGGCAGGGCTCAGCCTCCGCCGTCTTCTCACAACCTGCTGGTTCTGCCTTTTCTGTGATTCTCCTTTTCTCTTTCCTATGACTTCCGTTCTCTCTTTTAGAACTATAGAATATGCTTTTTCATTGCCTAGAATTTCCTTCTATTAGCTTGAAAGTTATATACTACATTTCTACTTTTTAAAAATGACTCCAGCAATGTTAGCACATACATTTATTTCTTCAAAAGCTAAAATCTATAACTATACTCCTCTCAAGCAGTATGAGAACCTCAAACCACTTCAAATATGATCATCTCTATGTGTTACGGTTTTGATGTGTTACTCCTACCTTATTTGAATCCTTCAGAACAATATATTTATTATTGTTGTATGTAGTTAATGCTTGTTCAGATTATTTACATTTTACTACTTTCTTTGCTTGCCGTTCTCTCTGGGATCATTTTTCTTACACTCACTTGAGGTCATGGTCTTTCAGAGTTTATCTTAGTGAGAATTTGCCAGTGGCAACTTTCTCACTTCCTATTTGTGTGAAATTGTTTTATTTTATTTTCATTTCTAATAGATATTTTGTTAAAAAGGTATTTTTAATAAAATAAAAAGATATTTTAGTTCACTCTTATTTCCAAAAACTATCTGCTAAAAGATACTTCTAAAGAAACTTTTGTTTCGTATAAAGATATTTTGTATTGTTTTTGTTGATGTTACCAGCCTCAGAGTGAAGATTTTTCCAAGTTGTTGGTGTCTGTAGCGAAAAGAATTTCAGGACACATCATGTAAGCCAAGCAAGTGACAGCTTTTTATTGGAAGTGAAAGTCCACTCTCAGAGAGGAGAGCAACTGCCCTGGGAGAAAGTGGTTTTAGATCTTTCGAAGTCTTACTAATTGAGGGGAGGAATACTCAAGGCCAAAGGGTTGGTTTTACTAAGAATTTGGGTCTTAATTCCTAGAATTGATTTCCCTCCCATTTTCATACTTTACGTGGTTGTCTTGGAACGGTCATGGTGATTTCAAGGGTGAAGAAATTTTTTTTTTCCAATTTTCACGTATTTATAGGAATATGTGAAGAAATTCTATATTCTGTTTTCACTTCATGTTACAGCCTTGCGTTTAGCTAGCATTCGTATTGTTGTAACCACCCCTCCATTGCCCACCGGTGTGAATGTGAGTCAGCCCTGAGCCTGGATGAGACCTGCAGGTGACCCCATCAGGGCAGGCAGGCTGGAGACCGAAGAGGAGGCCCTGGTGCTTGCCCCCCAGAGGAGTGACAAGTTCCATGTCCCCCTTTCCTGGGCACTTCCCAAAAGTTCACCCCACCTACCAGGTCCTCACCTGCTGCTCAGAAGTTATCCCATTGTGGTTTTGATTTCCATTTCTCTGATGATTAGTAATGTTGAGTATTTTTTTCTCATATCATGTTGGCCATTTATATGTCTTCTTTTGAGAAATGTCTATTCAGATCTTTTGCCAATTTTTAGCTGAATTATTATTATTTTGGTATTGACTTCTTGGAGCTCCATATATATTCTGGTTATCAATCACTTATCAGTTGTATAGTTTGGATATATTTTTTCCCATTGTGGATTGTCTCCTTATTGTTTGTTTTCTTTGCTGGGCAGAAGGGTGAACAAATTTTAAAACCACAATGCAAATGATCTCATAATTAGCCAACTTGTTCATGTAAGGGGCAGAGACAGTTGATAAGCCACTTGAAGTCAGTTCTTGCCTGAGGTTATCAGCCTCTTTTGTTTAAGGTTGTTTACTTTAACACCTGCACCCAATCTTTTAGCCTTGATCTGGTCTCAGCCTCCTCTCCTAGTCTCCTCTAACATGGGCAGTTAATTTTTTTCATGTTGAAGATGCTATTCTACTCTCTCTGAGTTCAATTATTGTTTTTGAGAGTTCAACAGTAAGCCTAATTGTCATTTCTGTTTAGGTGTTTTTTTTCATGTTATTATTCATATTATTTTTGTCATTAGTTTTCTGAGTATTTATCATGATGTATTTAGGTGTGGATTTATTTTATTTATTGTGCTTGAAGTTATTCAAATCTGAATCTGAGGATTGTTTTTCGTTTCTTGGTTCATTAATTCTAGAACACTCTCAGTCATTATCTGTTCAAATGTTACATTTCTTTTATTTTTTCTCTCTTCTTTCAAAATTTATATTAGAACTTGGTAGTCTGAACTCCATTACTCTCATTTATATTTTGCTTTTCTTCAGTTCTGAAGAATTCTGAAAAATTTCTTCAATTCTGTTCTCTAATTCACTAAATCTTTATTCAGCTAAACCCATTCTTTGATATTTTAATATTTACTTTTTAAATTTTATTATAGATGTTCTATTTCTCGAATAAAGTTTTTTAAAAAGTATTGTTTTATGTCTCTTATTCTTGCAAGAGTATTTTCAGCCCATTCTTATTTTATATTTTGAATCTAATAATTCTAAGAATCTCATGTATTTGTGGGTATAGTTCTCCTATTAATCTCTCAATCCTAGTGCTTTGTTGCCTTGTGTGTTTATCATTTCTACCTGTGAAGTCCAGCTCCTTGGAAGTTTATCTGTGGGACTAATATAAGGCTTGGTTCAAAGGTAGACTTCTCCAAAAAGTTTTTGCATTTGCCCTGGGAGCATTTAAAAATTGGAGTATTTTCAGCTAAATTCTTGGCTTAATATTTTTTAAACTCTCTCATATTGGATGCATTTGGACAACAAAAGTATGTGAGGATTAGTCTGTAGTTACTAGTTCTCAGGGGTAATTTTTCCTTCTTCTTTAGAAACCACGCTTCGTAATAGGAAAATATCCTTCCTGTCCCCTGGTGGAGGCCAGAGGTGGGGAGAAGGAGCAAGAGTAATTTGAAGGTCACCTTTCACCTGAGAGTATGTCTCTAAGCCGAGGGTCTTTTATGTGAGTTCCCCCCTTGGGAAGACCCTGAGTACTTTACATTTGAAAGCCCAAACTCCAGGATTCAACAAATGCTGTCAGAGAAAATGCTAGCTTATCTGGATTCCTATTTTTACTTAGTTTTTAGACTATTAGGATCCCCCTTCTCGGTCAGCTTAACTATACATTTAAAAAATATTTTGGAAAAAGTTCTGAGTACTTCTAGTGATTTTTTTTTTTTTTGGGTCAGGCAGGGAAGCTAGTCTGCCAAGAAAAAAACAAAGTCTCTCATTCTTTAAAAATTTGCTCATATTAAAAATATTAAAAAGTACAAACGTAAAAACAAAACAAACAAACAAAAAAACCCAAACCCTTCTCCAGTCTCTTAAATCTCTGTTACTAGTTTGTGTATGTGTGTGTGTGAAAATTTCCAGAGATATTGTGTGCACATAAGAGCATACCTACCCATACTCATCCATTCTCTCACATGCATCCTTTTTAAGAAGCAGTAGTGGCCGGGCACGGTGGCTCGCGCCTGTAATCCTAGCACTCTGGGAGGCCAAGGCGGGCGGATTGTTTGAGCTCAGGAGTTCGAAACCAGCCTGAGCAAGAGCGAGACCCCGTCTCTACTAAAAATGGAAAGAAATTAATTGGACAGCTAAAAATATATAGAAAAAATTAGCTGGGCATGGTAGCGCATTCCTGTAGTCCCAGCTACTTGGGAGGCTGAGGCAGAAGGATCGCTTGAGCCCAGGAGTTTGAGGTTGCTGTGAGCTAGGCTGACGCAACGGCACTCACTCTAGCCCGGGCAAAAGAGCGAGACTCTGTCTCAAAAAAAAAAAAAAAAAAAGAAGTAGTAGCATACTGTGTGTGCCCCAGTTTTTCATTTAGAATGTATCTTGAAAATTGCTCATATCAATGCACACAGATACAAATCACTCTTTTTAACAAGTGTATATTATTTCATTGTATGGATGCACTGTAATTTATTTACCTTGTCTCTTATTAAAGGTTACTGATCTACTTCCTGCTGTTACTTCTATAATAATCCTACAAGAAATTATTTTCTACAGTAATTGCTTAAACATGTAAATGTGTCTGCAAGGCTAGATTTTTCCTCTAAGGAAATCTCTGGGTCAAATGACTATCACAAATTATTATAACAATTGTTATTGCCAAATTGATTCTAGGCATTGAGGTATATATAGAATATTGCCCAATTTACCTCAGCTTTCTCTTCTCTGAAGAGTCATACCCTGGCTATAGGCAGCAGCAATCTTTGCTGAAGTTCACCCTTCTCCTTTGGGAAATAATTGATTGGAAACTCCCTGTATCTGCCTGTGGCCAATTTTAGTTATTTTGAATTTGTCTTCTTTGGGCCAAAACTTCTTTTCCTAATTCTTTTGCAACTAGTGTCATATGCTGGTCAATATTGTACATTATTTGGGTTGTGTTAAGGGCGGAATATGGCTGTGATGTCAGGCTAGAAAGTGGCTGTAGGTTCCCTCTAAGGCACAGAGCAAGAGCTAAGGCACTCTTTAGGGCTCCCAGGTATGATGTACGTGGTACATGGAAAAAACCAAGCTAAGCAAATGGTAATCTCGAGAGCCTCCAGCTTCAGAAGATTCAACGTAACCTATAAAATTTTGGGTTTCCGAAGTAGGTCAGTGTCTAGGTGAGTACTCTTGTCCAAGTCCTTTCAAAGAGGAATTCCATATCTTCTGGTTTGATGACTCGGATTCTCTCAAGTGAATGCTCTTTACCTGTAATCATGATTAGACAATGTTTTTAATTGTAAATGCTTTTTGTAATTGTCAGCTATAGCCCAATATTGTTATACAACAAACCACCCAAGAGCTCAGGGCCTTACAAAGATAAGCATTTATTTATTCATTATTATTTTTTTTCTGACAGTTCTATGTTCAGCTTAGGAGGCTTTGCTTTACGCTGGGAGTCAGCTCAATGTCATGTCTCTTAAAGTGTCTGCTTAGATCACTTTCACTGAAACTCCTCTATCCAAAGCAAGACACCACACATGACCAAGTCCAAGGTTGGTAGAGCATGGAAATATACTCTGCTCCAAGAGGTAAGAGGAGAATGAATATTTACTAAATAGCAATTTATTCTTTCACAGTAATGATGCTCAGATTGGGGAACATTTTTAACAGTACAATTCAGAAGAGCTGTCTTTTAACCAAAAACTTTGTTCTAACTATAATGAAGACCACTGAGAAATCCCAAATCATTATCTTTAAAAAAGTGATTACAGTATTCATTGCTTTTCACATTTAACATGTTCTTTTTATTTGGAGAGGGGGATCTTACTATGTTGCCCTGTTTGGACTAGAACTCCTGGGCTCAAGCCATCCTCCTCCTTGAACCTCCTAAATAGCTGGGACTATAGGTGCGAGCTACCACACCTGGCTCATATTTAATATATTTTTAATAAAATGAGTAAATTGCTGAAAAAAATCCCAAACAACTACAAACATGATATAATTCACCAAAATTCTACTTATACACAAGTTTGCAGTAACGTGGGTATTGTGACTAGTGACATCTATAAAAACACAATGAAATCCTTTTTTCAAATCACATATTTTATGTTATTCTTCTATAATATTACCTTCCAACCACCTAGGCTGTCAGAATACACCACTGTTCCTGCCAGGGTGGAAGAGATCCACTGTAATCAACTTGCCACCAAGGGCCTGGTTGGTCTCCTTGAAGGATAATGCCGTATTGGAAGGCCAAGCATCAGTTTCTTCAGCTGACAGATTGGACATTCAGCAGCAGTGGCAGCTAGATCAGTCCTAATGAAAGGGAGCCCATGATGCAAGGGAACCATGCTGGGCCTGGGCATGGCTTCCTTCTCTGCCACCACGGCTATTCTGTTTACAGACCATCATGCAAAGACTGGGTGGTTGAGGACAGAGGCTGGCTGATATCCACCAGCAAAGCCATCCTGCCTACTTGTTTGTTTAATGCCTCTTCTAAAGGGATGTTCTCTAGGGGCCATTAACTCTTGACACTCCGAGGCCGCTCCCATATGTCCATCTACACTCCCTTTCCCCAGACCTCATCTCCGATATGCCAAATCTGCTCCTTCTAGGCCCCGAAGCCACTAAGCCATTTTCCACTAGACTAGTCTACGTATACCCTTGCCTTGAACCTTTATGCTCTCAAGGAAAGATGACCAGGTATACTGCCCGAAACTCTTCCCACACTGCCTTTAGCTCCCCTCAGCGCAGTGGGGTTGTAGTGCAGCAGTGATCTTTTTCGACTTGTGCCAACATACCCAGCCTTCCCATCTTTGAACGAAGGTCAGGTTTTTCCTCTACCACTTGGTCATAGGGAACTTCCCACAGCTGAAGGACTGGCACCAGTGCCACAGTGGGAGGTGACATGGGAGCCCGAGACAACTGCTTGTGCACCTTACCGTGCTTTCTGGGCCTGCCCAAACTCCATCCTGGGTGCCACTTCCGTCTTGTGATGGAGTGATGGCTGGATTTGCCTGACTTTATGACTTGGCGAATGTGAGAGTCCTCATCTCACTTGGGAAGTTCTGGCCACATAGTTACTTGCTGTCCCACAGTCAGATGCTCCATCTCTACCAGGGCTCAGTCGGGTGCCAGGAGCTGATTTTCTACTGTGGATAGCATGATCTTGCTCCAGAAACCTACAAGTATGTCTGCATCTCTCCTACTGGACTTCTAGTATAGGGGGATCTTTGGGGTCATATGGCCCAACTAGTAGGGCTCGTATACCACAGCTTGGCTGTGCACCAGAGCCCTTTCTTATTCCAGGCCACTTAAAACTAGGAGCCTCAACACTGGCAGTATTTGGACCTCACCCCATAAATGGATTGGTTGCTAAAAGTCTGGAAGGCAGTGAGAGTAGCTTGATAGGGAAGGGGAAAGACCTGAAGAAGGGTTTGGGTGGATAAAGTCTCACTTTGACCTGATGGGGGTGGAGGGGATATTTTGGAGTTTAAATTGCATCACAGAGTTGTCCCCCTTGTATCCTGATTCAAACAGACACTGACTACCAGGTGGCTGTGGTTGGCTCTTGTAAGGTGAGGCGCGGGTCTGGGAGAAGAGCACAGGTGCAAACTGTTAACAATCACTTGCAGTGGCCGGGGCTGGGCCCTCAGTAGGTAAACGAGATCTGGGTGGGGCACCAACAGCATCTGTGTCATTCTCATTACAAATCAAAGACACAGCAAGGAGGAAAATTTTAAAAAATCACTCGTAGTCATATTGCCCCTTGAGGCAACACACCTAAGGTATTTTTGGGACATTTTCCATAAGATTTTCCCCAAATGATTTTAAATTGTTTTCAGTCTTATTTTATATAGTTATATTGTACACAATTTGTTAACCTATTTTTAGAAGTCTTATATCAATTGTCACAAACACTTTCCATTCATAAGATTTTTAGAAACATAATTTTTAATGCAACACGAATATTTAGACACTTCTCATCACAATGAAAAGTTAAGTTTAAGAACGAGAAGCAACCTCTGATTTCCTGTGATATTGTCAAAGCTAAGGGTCTGGCTGCGGCTTGTCTGGGTACAGCAGGTTGATGCTGGTCAGTTGTGAGCAGACAGCACGTGCCGGGCTGGTCAGCTGTAAACCAGAGGGAGTGGGGGTCTGCGCACAGGGAAATGTGCGTTCCTGGTTGATGGGTCCATGAGGACTGTGAAGGGACAATATTATACTGGGACCCAAAAATGTGAATGTCAGCATGGGAAGAAGGCAGGTGACACACACAGGTAAGATGCTGCACCAAGAGAAACGACACATACCCCAGGAGAAATGTGCTGAAGCAAATATTACCATGCATACCTTCTGATGACTTGCCATAAGCTAGAGTCCAGAACTGTGTATGTGAAATCTGAGTTTTCAAGATTGGCCCATTTTCTTCAGACAGGGTTGAGGTCACATTCAGCAGTGAGCAGTGGCTTCAGTTTGGACATCTGCACCAAACTGTGCTGCCCAGAGCACTGTCCGAATACTGTCCTTACACTCAGAGGCCTCACACACTGCATTTGACAGATTAAGCAATGCAGTTACACAATAACAGCCTCCAGCTCCCTGATCTCTTAATCTCACCCCTCCTTTCTGAATTTGGGCTCTTTCAAATCCTTCTGGCTGCAACCTTGGCCTTTATCTCAGCTTCAAATCAGTCTCAGGGCGTGGCCAAGCTACTTGCCCTGGGAAGCTCAACAGTGAACATCCTTATTAAAAAGGCAGCCTCTTTAATTATCCCAAGCTTTATTTAGCTTTTCCTAGAAAAAAATTATGTACATATTAAAATAGCTATTTAATACAAAAGCCTCAGCTTCTCATAAAGGTAATATGGTATAGAATAAGAGCCGGATTTGGCATCATCTACAATATAGAAGGAGAAGCAATTAGAGAAAAAAGAGATTTATAATTAACAAAAGAGTATTATAAATGGCTACATGATAACTAAAAACTTGAAAGAAATGACTACACCCCTAGAAATATATACAATTTTAAAATTGATGTAAGAGGAAATAGAGAACTTGAATCAACCAATAAGAACTATCAATATATAAATGAAAATAATGATTGAAGATCCCCCTCTCAAAAGCCTGCATTCCCATGCAGTACAGTTTACCAAATTTTAAGTATAATTTACCAAATTTTTAAGGAATAACTAATTGGTGTTTTATATAAGTTATATCCAAAAATTGAAAAATCATACTTATGATCTTAGAGACTTGTAAAATTGAGAATAGGAGGAAAGTTTCTTCATTTAATAAAGTTTATATAGCCAAGGACCTATAGTAAACTTTAAACTTGGAGAGGCTTTATGTACATTTCTTTTAATGTACATGATTAAAACATGATAGGGACATGGCAGGTATGGCAACTATTGCCACAACTGGAGATCCTAACCAATACTGAAAGGAAGGAGAAATAAGAGATGTAAAGATGGGAAGTGATGCAGATATGATCATCTGTCTAGAAAAACCATCGTATTCAACAAACTATCAAAACCAATGAGAAGCAGCAAGTTTCTCAGATATGAAGCTCGTCACCATTCTCTGAGGAGGAAACAGATTCCTCACTGAGCTGCACACACATCCCAGCCCCTGCTCACCAGGAGTACATGTCCACAAACTCCTCCTGCAGGGGTCCCCTTTCCCTGGCAGACAGCCCTCTTTCCTTAAAGGAGTCTTAAACATCTACTGCGCTTCTTGACCCATCAAATAACATTTCCACTTGACCAACTGCTGAATCTTTTCCTAGGATCCTGCATATGGAGCAACTGTAGTTAGTCTCTTGGAGTCAGAATTCTCCAAGCAAGAGGCCAGCACCGGTTTCACGTATGCCCCAAGCCCCCATGGACAGATGGCAAGTCCTCCCGACGTATTTCTACCACTATGACTACACCCAGGTTGGGCCTATCCTGGGGGCAGCTCAGCCAGCCTCCTGCTAGACCATGAAATTCCAGATCCCCCGTCTTCTTAGCCATCTCCTAGTTTGCCACCAGTGACCTGTTTGGAGGATATGCCATCAGACATGGTGGGGAAGGACAGCACAGGCAGTGGTGGAGAGGAGGAATGTAAAATGCTCTCTGATCCTGTGTACTCACTTCAAAGCACCTCTTCATTCAAGCTGCTTTCGAAACTCCACTTCTCTCTTAGGCTCTGTTGAAAACAGCAGTTGCTCAACTGGCTTTGCTATTGAAGGAGCTCAGAAAATTTCACCCCATAATATGACTCCTTGGTATAAAGAGTACTTTTAATTAAAGACTCTTACAGATCACAAGGCATTGGAAGGGGCTTTCCCTCTTTCTGCATAAACCAGACAGACTCGTCAAGGAGAACAATTAATTTCCCTTGCTTCCCTGTTATCTTAATATATTGTAGGAAAGAAGATCAAGAATGCAACAGACCTGGCCCAAATCACTTTAAACAGAGTATCTGTTTCTCAGGTTAATTTACAAGTCAATCTGTTTCCCTCATCCATTCATTCTCCTAAGTATCTATTCATCCTCCCTTGTAACCATTTATTGCCCCTAAACACAATTACCTGTATTCCTCATCTCCCTCTCCCCTCTAAAAGGAGGGTGTATAAATTTCTACATTCCACTGGGATGTTGGGTAATCACTCTGCGATTCTATCCTGTATTCATGGCAAATAGACCCCTCTCTCTTATTACTCTATATTATTGTGAGTTCTTTCAGCAAACCTTCTGGAGTGATGGGGAAGCTTCCCTTCACCCCACACTATCGTTTATTATCCTTTTAATTTTCACTGGAGCAGTAGTGATGGCTCTTTTTTCAATTCTAACATTGATAATATGTGTCTTCCTCTTTTTTTCTTGGTTAGTCTGGTTAGAGGTGTAACAACTTTGTTGATATTTTTTTCTGGCTTCTCTAATTTTAATTGAACATTTTATAAGATATCACATTATCTTCTTTTTTAGCATTTTGTTGCTTTCTCTATTGTTTTCCTGTTTTCAATTTTATTGATTTCTGCTCTGATTTTTACTATGTTTCTTCTGCTTGCTTTAGGCTTAAATTGCTCTTCTTTTTTTGGTTTCCTAGGATGGAAGACGAGGTTATTGGCTTGCAAGTGTTCTTCTTTTCT
>CAUYSK010060540.1:0-11633 GCA_963575035.1 Avahi laniger
AAAAAAAAAAAAAAAAAAAAAAACAAAAAAAACAAAAAAAAAAAAAAAAAAAAAAAAAAAAAACACTATGTGCTATCACTGTTTTGGGATTTAGATTTAGATCACGTTTAAGGATGCTACACCATGGTATAGGGGCAGAAACAAAGGCTTTGTGTCCAAATGTGGATTCAGATCCCCTGCCTGTCAATTAGAAGTTTTAAATAACAATAATAATGTTCACTTCATAGGACTTTCCCTAGCATTTTAGAGATAAGATGTGGAAAATCCTATGCTCTGCCTCACATATACTAAATATTCAATAAATGGTAGTAATTAAAACCTAGATAGAAAGAATCTTATCTTTATGGTGAGGTTGCCAACACTGACTAGAATAAGATGTCTTCCAGTCAGGTATTCTATGCAGCAATTGCCTGGATTTCCCCGTATAGTGGCCAAAAGAAGTTAACTAACCTTTAAAAATGTTTATTTATATTTAATGTGTTAGGAGGACAAGGTGAACATTTCAATGATATAAGATTCCTAAATTTATTGGAATATACTTATTCAAATTCTGTGAGGTTTTGTGTATGTCTACATTTCAAAAGTACAACTTATGTTCTATAAGCCAGTGTTTATATATTAATACCTACCAAGCACCTTTTACACTGAAATGAGGATTTATCTTTCAAGACGAATCAAACACATGAATTTCAAATGGTGTTACAAGACTGACTAACATCTTTGTAAATATGCTACTTGTCACAAATGCATGTTGCATAAATAGCCATTTTATGACTATTATGATGTGATTTTTGACCCACAGAGTTTAATACTACACCAGGATGAGCAAGGAATAAATAAGATTTTATATTATAAGCCTAAATCTTTCAAATAATAATCTTTCATTTGACAGAAAGTTATGATTATGCCTATCTCAAATATCCAAACTGTAAGACAAATGTCTGAAGCTATTATTAAATGCATTATAGCAATTTTGTTATATAAAAAGGCTATTTGAGATTTGTTGTAAACATTGAAAGCTAGAAATATGGATATATTAGTTTATACAGAAAAATAAATTACATTTGTTTTATGGCACTGTAACTTGGAATGCAGTAAAAAAGCTAATTAACCAATTTATCACAAATATCAAGCAGGCCAATGATTTTCATAATTATCAAGACAACTCAATTTTTGCTTTACTATGCAAAACTTGCTTGCTGAATTGAATTTGGGAATCATCAAAATTACTTACAATATACTAGTTACCAAAGCATGACAAAATTAGACTGTTACAACCAATTAATTAAACTTAATAAAGTTTTTAAATTATTTTTGTTTACTAGCATTCTTTTGAGGTTAATGATGTAGTCTTTTTTTTTTTTTTTGATTTGGGAGGAAGGAATAGTTTAAAACTTTGGAAGGAAATTAAGTTCATCTGTTTTGAAATAACCAAGCCTTCCTAACAGGTAAATGATAAATTATTTTAACTCAAATCTAGGGAAAAATAACCCTCAAACACAATAGGTTAATTTATTTGTATTCTTTGTTAAACATTTCGCTTACCAATATTTTTTGTGTATTGAATAACTTGGAAGTTCAAGGTATCTGTGTTGATTTGTTTTTCTGCTGATACCAGAGAAATACATAGAAAAAACTCATTACTTTTTAGACCATTTCAATTTTATGACTGAGGTAGATATTTTACAATCTGTTATGCACTCTGTAGTGCCTCCGGATTCCATTTTCTCTCTAGAGAGAAACCCTGTTTAGAGTCACCTGTGACAAGGCCTGTTGCTCTTTGTTCTTTGACTTGCACTTGGGAAGGTGGTTTTATTAGTAAAAATACTCCTTTCTTCTCAATTATATAATTTTTGTTTTGTTTTTATTTATTTATGTATTTTAATTGACAAAGAAAATCATATATATTTGTGGTATACAACCTGATGTTTTGAAACATGCTTACATTGTGAAATGACTAAATCAAGCTATTTAACACATGCATTAACTCACATAATCATATTACCTTATCATTTCTTCATGGTGAGAACACTTAAGATTTACTCTCTTAGCAATTTTCAAGTATGTAATACATTATTATTAACTATATTTACCAAGTTGTGCAATTGATCTCTGGAACTTATTCCTCTGATCTAACTGAAATTTTATGTCCTTAGACCAACATCTTCCCAATCTTTCCCCACTTCCAGTTTCTGGTAAACACCATTCTCCTTTTTGATTTTATGACTTTGACTTTTTTTATATTCTACATATAAGTTAGATCATGGGGGTATTTGTCTTTTGGTAGCTGGCTTACTTCATTCCATTATATTTGAGAAGAAAGTTATGTAAGTAATTGAGCTGTCTCTGGAAGTAGTTAATTGGTTGCTTGACAGGGACTAGTAGCCATAAAATATTGATTTGTCACCAGCCTGGAATTTCTGTGGACTCATACAAATGGTCAGTATTTAAGTCAGAAAACTAATATATTGGCGATAATTTATAATTTTCACATAGATTTGATTGTTTTTGTTGACCTCACTAGCATATTCTGGAAATATTGTATAAAAGACTGATTAATTCACAAATCTTTGGAGTTAGTTGCCTGGGGTCAAACCTCAGATCCACTATTTCCTATCACTGACATCTTTGGCAAATTACAAGTTAGTTAATTTCTGTAATATTGCCTCAGTTTCTTCAGCTGCAACTCAAAATAACTGTGTTTACCTTAAAAAACTATTGTGAGGTTTGTATAAGATAAAGCATGTAAAGTCATGCATTACTTAATGACAGGGATACATTCTGATAAGTGCATCATTAGGCAATTTTATCATTGTACAAACATCATACAGTGTATTTATACATGCCTAGATAGTATGGCCTACTACACACCTAAGATACATAGTATATAGCCTATTGCTCCTAGGCTACAAGCTTGTACAATATGTTGCTGTACTGAATATTAGACGCTATTGTAATGGGGGTAAGTGTTTATGTAGCTAAACATATTTAAACATAGCAAAGGTACAGTAAAAATGTAATATTATAATCTTAGGGAACCACTGTCATAAATGTGTCCATCACTGACTGAAATGTTGTTATGTGTTGCATGACTGTAAGTGAATAGCAAAGTGCATAGTATATGGTAAGAAAGAGTTGCTATGATCTCCCTGTAAGAAAACATTGGCAAAATTATTAAACAATTGCATGGTGAATTATCTTATCCATTTGGTTATCTTTCCACTGCACAATAATCCAAAATATACTTTGTAAAAAGAAAAGCAATTTGTTTATTCAGGCCTCAGGATGAAGCTACAAGAAATACTTAGAAACTAACTTCTTTTTTGAAGTTTAAAGCCATCTTAAATGTATGTCATTTATGATTATTTGTACAGGGTTAAAGCCCTACAGAAACCAACCAACCAAACCTCTTGCATCTTTTTTCTTATCTCCTTTCCCAATTTTTTACACCACTCCATCTATTTTTTCATTCAATATTTTTCCAAAATGTATGGTAAATTGGAGGCCAAATACAAAATTATGCATCAATAAGAATTAAAGATAAGCAAAAACACTTAAAATACAAGAAATAATAAATACCAAAAAACATGAAATATCACATCAACATCTAAACAATAAATTCTATAAATCTGTATCTTTGTCAAAAACATAGACGTCAACAGTAATAATAGAGATTCCAATAATAGTATTTTAATGCAAAGAGGACCTGTAAGACAACCCTGAGTTAATTGTATAGACTAATTCCTTAACAAGAGTCAATAAAGGATGATTTTAAAAAATTATCTATGCCATAATTATTATAGTAAAAAAGTAGAAATAATCTGAAGCCCCAAATATCAGGAAATTAAGTAAATTATGCATATTATATTACTATGAAATATTAGGACCTTAGAGTTATCATAAATAGCTTTTTGAAAATGCATAGTGACATAGATTTATGTATTAAAAGAATGTTACAAAAAAGTATGTATGATCACTATTGTAGTTTTTAAAAGTTTATATAAAGTGCATAGAAAAAACATTCATGAAGATACACCAAAATGCTCAGTGATGTATCTGTGTGGCTTTTATCTTACTCTATTTTTCTGACTATTTCAAAATTTCTGCAATGAGCATAGATTGCTTTGGTGATTAAAAGTCAATACAATTAAAAATCATTTTGAACTAACATGAAGAAACTCAAATTGGAAAATCAACTAGGGTATGTCTGAGCCAAACACTCATGGTCAAGGCTTGGAATTTGAGTGAACTCCTTATTACGGCAAATAGGGCTCAAATTCATCAAGATTTACCTATCAAAGGAAATCATCAGTATCAAATGGCAAAGAAAGTAAGAAGATTGTGATGAATATGTATAATATTTTTTAAAACTCTCTTCAAATAAAAATATCTTCTGAGTTCTATATAGATTCTAGTTATCAGCCTTTTATTGGAAATGTCAATAAATTGATGTAAAAATTAATCCACAATGACTGTATTCTTCAAAAGATGAGGGACAAACTTATGTAATGTAGGAAAGATAATAGTAACAAATTTCCTAAAAAGAATGCACCCAAGACACTGAACCAACATAGTCTTTAATGGATCCATTGTATAAGTCAACATTTATTATTTTTTGGCATTACCCCAGGGCAGACTGACTGACACATTTTAGCCCATGTGGACAGTTAATTTAAAGAATAATTGTAAAAATAATAATTGGCTTAAACAATCAATTTAAACATTCATCCAGGACATGGAAGATTTATTTGCTGTGGAAGAATCACAACCTTTCAAAAAGCAAATCAATTACTTTCTGAGTTTATTAAACAGAATGGCAGAAGACCAAGATGTCTTAAATTTGGGTCAGGCTACTTTAGTAATTAGCAAGCAACTCCTGATATTGAATGTGCTACACCTAATTGATTTTAGGGCACACACACACACACACACACACACAAACACTTGCAAAATTGGCCTGCATTAGGTAGGTGGGACAGAAGAGAGACTGTCAACATCAACATTTACCCAAACTGGTCTTCTGTTATACTATTGTTCTGTAGGAAACAAGTTGCTTCATATTTCTCTAAATTTAGGAGCCACTAAGTTAAACACCTTTATACATATTTTATTAAGGTAG
Organism: Avahi laniger; assembly: GCA_963575035.1. Taxonomy (NCBI): domain Eukaryota; kingdom Metazoa; phylum Chordata; class Mammalia; order Primates; family Indriidae; genus Avahi; species Avahi laniger. The sequence continues at coordinate 5,120 of CAUYSK010060540.1, forward strand.
GATTTCTGAGAATCATCAACATACTAATATGTGTTATATCTTTCTTAGAGAGATATATAGAAGATAGCATATCCCATACTTTTTGACCATAGTACAATTAACATCTTCTGGAGGAGTTCTCTGTACTCCATGAGACTCCATTTTAGGAAGGGTAGACATACATTTTTCATGTACAGGCATACCTTGGAGATATGGAGCGTTTGGTTCAAGAACACTACAATAAAGCAAATATTGCAGTAAAGTGAGTCACATGATTTTATTTGGTTTCCCAGTGCACATAAAAATTGTGTTTACAGCATATTATAGAACATTAAGGGTACAATAGCATTATGTTTAAGATAACATTGTGCATACCTTAATGAATGCCTTATTGCTAAAATTTGCTAATGATCATCTGAGCCTTCAATGAGTCATAATCATTTTGCCAGTGGAGAGCCTTGCCTCAGTGTTGATGGCTGCTGCCTGATCAGAATGCTGGTTGCTGAAGGTTGAGGTGGCCATGGCAATTTCTTAAAATAAGACAACAGTGAAGTTTGTGCATTGATTGCCTCTTCCTTGCATGAAAAATTTCTCTGTAGCACGCAATGCTGTTGATAGCATTTTACCCACAAGAGAACCTCTTTCAAAATTGGAGTCAATCTCTCAAACCCTGCCACTACTTTATCAACTTAATTTATGTATTATTCTAAATCCTTGGTTGTCGTTTCAATAATGTTCACAGCATTTACACCAGGAGTAGATTCCATCTCAAGAAACTACTTCCTTTGCTCATCCATAAGAAGCAACTCTTCATTCATTTAAGTTTTATCATAAGATTATAGCAATTCAGTCACATCTTCAGGCACCACTTCTAATTCTAGTTCTCTTGGTATTTCTAACACATCTGCAGTTACTTCCTCCATTGAGGTCTTGAATCCCTAAAAGTCATCCGTGAAGGTTGGCATCAACTTTGTCAAAACTCCTATTAATGTTGATATTTCAACCTCCTATCATGAATCACAAATGTCCTCTGTGACATCTTGAATGATAAATTTTTTCCAGAATGTTTTCAATTTACTTTGCCTAGATCCTGCAGAGGATTTACTATAGCAGCCATAGCCTTATAAAATGGATTTCTTAAGTAATAAGACTTGAAAGTTAAAATTACTCCTTGATCCATGGAATGCAGAATGGATGTTGTCTTAGCAAGCACAAAAACAACATTAATTGCCATGTACATCTCCATCACAGTTCTTGAGTGACCAGGTACATTATCAATAAGCAATAAGGAATCTCTCTTTCTCTCTCTTTCTCTCTCTCTCTCTTTCTCTCTCTCTCTCTCTCTCTCTCTCTCTCTTTCTTTCTCTTTTTTTTCTTTTTTGAGCAGTAGATCTCAACAGTGGGCTCAAAATATTCAGCAAATCATACTGTAAAAAAGATGTGCTGCCATCCAGGCTTTGTTGCTTCATTTATAGAGCACAGGCAGAACATATTTAGCATAATTTTTAAGGACCCTAGGATTTTCAGAATGGTAAATGAGCATTGGCCTCAATTTAATATCACCAGCTTCATTAGCCGCTAACAAGAGTCAGCCTATCTTTTGAAGCTTTGAAGCCAGTCATTGAATTCTTCTCTGTTCATTGGAGTAGCATTTTCAATTTCCTTCAAGAACTTTTCCTTTGCATTCACAACTTGGGTAACTATTTCGTGTAACTATTAGCTTTTGGCATATCGTGGCTTTCAACATACCTTTCTCACTAAACTTAATCATTTCTAGCTTTTGATTTAAAGTGAGAGACTTGGAACTCTTTCTTTCACTTTAACACTTACAGGCCACTGTAAGGTTATTACTGCAATTGTCCTAATTTAAATATTGCTGTGTGTCAGGGAATGCAGGAACTAAGGAAAGGGAGAGAGGCAGGGCAATGGCCAGTTGATGGAGTAGTCAGAACATACACACATTGATTAAGTTTTCCATATTATATGGGTTTGATTCATGGTGCCCCAAAACAATTACAATAGTAACATCAATGATCACCGATCATATGGCATCATAATAGGTACAATAATAATTTAAAATTCTGAAACACTGTGTAAGAATTACCAAAATGTGACAAAGAAACACAAAGTGAGTACATGCTGTTGGAAAAATGGTGCTTGATGGACTTGCTTGATGCAAGGTTGCCACAAAACTTCAATTTATTAAAAACACAATATCTGCAAATCCCAATAAAGTGTGATAAAACAAAGTATACCTCTAAACAAATTCAATTCAACAAATTAAATGTCTGCTTTATTATAGATCTTCTACCAAGTAGTGATGGTACAAATATGCAGTAATCTCAGTAAAGTCAAAATTAGGAAAATTTCATGAAGATTAAATCTATAACAGTCAATCTATCTCCAGCCTTATTAAAAAAAGACTTTTTCCAATACATTTTCCATACATTTGCTCCTGTAGTCTTCTTATCTATGCTACAATAAAGACTGGTAGTCACAAAAATCTAATTATCTCTTTATTCTCTAAAGGAATAAAATGTATTCCTAAAATAAATACTTCTTGTGATTATTTTCAAGGTAGCATTCAAAGTTTGAGAATCCTGTTTCAGCCTTCTACATGGGGCTATCGATCTTCCCAGCACCATTTATTGAAAAGGGATTCTTTACCCCAGTGTATGTTTTTATCTGCTTCATCAAAGATCAGATAGCAGAGCAGTATGAGGATGGATTCACATCTGTGCTGTTTGATCCATAGATCTATGTCTCTGTTTTTGTGCCAGTACCATGCTGCTTTTGATTACTATAGCCTTGTAGCATAGCTTGATGTCTGGTAAAGTGATGCCTCCTGATTTATTCTTATTACGTAGGATTGCATTAAGTATTCAGAATCTTTTCTGGTTCCACACAAAGTGTAGAACTATTTTTTCAAGGTCTGCAAAAAATAATATTGGTATTTTAATGGGATTACATTGACTCTTTAAATCACTTTGGGTAGTAGAGACATTTTAACAATATTGATTCTGCTGATCTATGCCTCTCACCTCTCACAAAAATTAATTCACAATGGATAAAAGACTTAAAGGTAAGGCATGAAATTATAAGTATTCCAGAAGAAAATGTTGAAAAAACCCTTATATATGGGAGCCTCGGCAAAGAATTTATGAAGAATACCCCGAAAGTGATCACAACAATAAAAAAATAAATGAATGGGATCTGAACAAATTAAAAAGCTTCTGCACAACCAAGGACACAATCAATAGAGCAAATTGACAGTCTACAGAATGGGAGAAAATATTTACATACTATACATCTGATAAAGGGCTGATAACCAAAATCTACAAAGAACTCAAGCAAATCAGCAAGAAAAATATCAAATAACCTCATTAAAAAGTGGGCAAACGACATGAATAGAAACTTGTCAAAAGAAGATAGACAACAAACACATGAAAAAATGCTCAAAGTCTCTAATCATCAAGGAGATGAAAATCAAAACCACAATAAGATATCACATAACTCCAGTGAGGATGGCTTTTATCCAAAAGTCCCAAAACAACAGATGCTGATGAGGATGAAGAGAGAAAGGTATACTTATACTCTGTTGGTGTGACTGCAAACTAGTACAACCTCTATTTAAAGTAGTATGGAGATACCTAAAAGAACTAAAAGTAGACCTACCATTTGGTCCAGCAACTCCACTGCTAGGTATTTACCCAAAGAAAAAAAAGACATTTTATATAGATAAAAAAAAAAAAACCTTGCACTCGAATGTTTACAGCAGCACAATTCACAATCGTAAAAATGTAGAATCAACCCAAGTGCCCATCAATACATGAGTGGACTAATAAAATGGGGCATACGTATACCATGGAGCACTATCCAGCCATAAAAAAAATGGAGATCTAGTATCTTCTGAAACAACCTAGAGGCGATTCTTCTTAGTGAGGTATCACAAGAATGGAAAAACAAACACCACATGTACTCAATACTAAATTGAAACTAATTGATCAACACTTATGTGCACATATGGAAGTAAAATTAAAGGAAAGTCAAGTAGGTGGAAGGAGAGAGGAGGAGATGGATAAATTCACACCTAATGGGTACAGTGCACACTAACTGGCTGAAAGACACACTTATAACTTCTACTCAAAGTGTAGGAAAGCAAAATATGTAACCAAAACTTATGTACACCCATAAAATTCTGAAATAAAAAAAAATGTTTAGGAATCCCTGAATGTCCTCTCCACCAAAATTCTTCTTCGTACTTTGATTCATGTCAGTTTACATGTATGTTTCCCACACTAGACTATTAATTTCTTAAGCATAAAAATTCTATTTCTTATATTTCTACCAACTAGCATTTGGTACAGTGCCTGACATATAGTGGTTCTTGATAAATGCTCCTCAATAAATGCTTCTTGAATGGGGTGGGAGGGCTAGAAATTATTCATCCCCAGAATGTGTTTCATTTACAGAAATATAATTGATTCAGGTTTTTTTTATTTTACTAAAAAGGGAACACATTTTGAATGTCAGAGTGACCATTTTAAATCATGTCAGGTTAAGTCATTTTTGTGATAAAAATGAATAAAAATATGTAAGATCTTTTCATTTTGCCCAGAATAGAACCAGAGTCCCTTATAGTGGCCTGCATGACCTTTCATCATCTGCACCTTTTACTTCCACCCACCGCATCTCTGCTCCTACTCACAATCCATCTTTACCGTCTTTACTTTTTCTTTTATCCATAGCATGTATTACCTTATAGCTTACTATAAAATATACACATTTATTCTGCTTATAGTTTATTGTCTGTCTTTCCCCAATAGAATGCAAACTGTACAAAGGACAGGATCTCTTTTTATATGCTACCATGTTCTTAGTTCTCATAATGCTGTCTGGTATATAGAATGCACTCAGTAAACATTTGTTGAATAAACTCAAACATATGTGGTAATCTAATTTTTGATAAAGGTAACAAAAAGACACAATGGGGGAAATGATAATATCTCCAATAAATGGCGCTGGGAAAACTGGATATCTACATGTAAAAGAATGAAATTGGGCCCTTATCTTAAACCATATACAAAATTCAACTAAAAATGGATTAAAGACCTAAATGTGGGACCTGAAACTATTATAAAGTTCCTAGAAGAAAACATAGGGAAAAAGCTCTTTGACATTGGTCTTGGCAATGATTTTTTGGATATCACACCAAAAGCTCAGGCAACAAAAGCAAAATAAACAAGTGTGACTACATTAAACTAAAAGGCTTTTGCACAGAAAAGGAAATAGTCAACAAAATAAAAAAAAACAGTCTGTGGGTTGGGAGGAAATATTTGTAAACCATATATCTAATAAAGGCTTAATATCCAAAATATATAAGGAGCTCACACAACTCAATATTCAAGAAACAAATAACCTGCTTTTAAAATGAGCAAAGGACCTGAACAGACATTTTTCCAAAGAAGACATACAAATGGCTGATAGGTATGTGGAAAGGTGCTCAACATCAGTAATCATCAGAAAATTACAAATCAAAACCACACTGAGGCATCACCTCACACCTATTAGGATGGCTATTATCAAAAAGACAGGAGATAAATGTTAGAGAGGGTGTGAGAAAAAGGAACCATTATACACTGTTGGTTAGAATGTAAATTTGTACAGCCATTGTGCAAAACAGTGTGGAGGTTCCTCAAAAAATTAAAAATAGATCTACCATGTGACCCAGCAATTTCTTGGGCATATATGCAAAGGAAATGAAATCAGTATCTTGTAGAGATATCTGCATTCCCATATACATCGCAGTATTATTCACAGTAGCCAAGATATGGAAACAACCTAAGTTGTCCATGAAGGTTGAAGGGATAAAGAAATAGTGGTGTGTTGTGTATATATATATATGTGGTATATGGAGTATTATTCAGCCATAAAACAAAGAAAATTCTATCATTTGTGACAACATGGATGAACCTGGATGGCATTATGCTAAATGAAATAAGTCAGACATAGAAAGAAAAATAGTGCATTATCTCACTTACATGTGAAACCTAAAAAAAAAAAAGTTGCATACATAGAAACAGAAAGAATAGAATGATTGTTACTAGGTGGGGGTGGGAGCAGGGTGAGGCAGGGGAAGAAATGGGGAAATGTAGGTCAAAGGGTACAAAGTTACTGTTATATAGCATGAGTAAACATAGAGATCTAAAGTACAACACAAAGCCTAGAGTTAATAATATTGAATTATACATGGGAAATTTACTAAGAGAGTAGATTTTAGGTGTTCTTACCACATACATATACAAAAATGGGGGTAACTATGTAAAATGATAGTATAGGGGTGAGGGGAAACTTCCCATTTCCCACGAAAGTTCACTGAGAGATCAACTCATAATTAAGACAGATTAGTAAGAGAAAGAGGTTTATTTATTATGCACATGGGGAGAATCACAGAGTGATTACCCAATATCCCAATGGGGTCCAGAAATTTATGTACATTCCTTTTAGAGAGGAGGGGAAGATGAGGAATACAGGT
>CAUYSK010060541.1:0-12687 GCA_963575035.1 Avahi laniger
CTCCCGGAGGGCGGGCCGTCCGCGGTTGGGGTTTGCGCTGCGGGGGGCCCCTTGTGTGTGGGGGGGGGGTCCCCGGGTGTGGCCCGGTGTGGGGCGGGGTGGGGACAGGGGGTGGCCCAGTGTGGGGACGGGTGGGGACACAGGGGGAGGCCCCGTGTGGGGATGGCAGGGAATCCGGAACCCGGAGCCAGGGCGGGTGCTGGGCAGAAAAGCCAGGGGTGGGGCTCAGGGCATCCGCCAAGGCAGAGGCAGGTGAAGCAAAGTGCTCCTGACACCCTGGGCTGGCGGCCAGCTCTGGGGACAGAAAGGGAGCAAACCGGAGGAGCACTGACTGCCGGAGCCCTGAAATACATTTCAGGCCCTCAAAAACTGTGTGACGTGTTTATTAGCGACATTGCTCCTCATGTAGCAAAGACCCTCCCCGCGGCCACGCTCTCGGCCACAAGGCTCTGCTCTGGATGGTGACCCTGTGGGGGGCCCGGTGGCGTCTCCCACGCAGTTCCTGGTGGCCACGCTGCAGCCCTTGGCCCCACCACGTGCCCCCAGCTCCTGGCCCCCACCCCAGGCCTGTGTGGACTTCCGGAAGGTGCACCCGCACTGTCCGCCTCACCGCCAGGCCGCCCCCCTGGGCTGCTCCGGGGGTCCCTGAGGCGCGTCCTCCCCTGGAGGCGGAACGGGAAGCCACGGGCCTCCCCCGTGCGCGGTGGGGGAACCGGCCCACGGGTCCTGCAGCCCGGCCTCCTCCCCGGGGCTCCGCCGGCGAACGCGCGCGGGAGCAGCAGAGAAGCCCTGCCTCCGGCCGCATGGTTTCCCGGCAAAGCCGGCCCGGCAGGACTGCCATCTTCTCTACGCAAATCTGCCCCGAGGGCGCTCCACGCGCGGCGCCACGTGCGCGTTCACGAACCTTCCCGGCGGGCCGGGCCGGGCGGCGCTGCCCTCTAGCGGGCGTGCGCGGCGGGAGCCTGGGAACGGCAGCGCCGGCCCCAGGGCGGCAGGCCCGGCGGGACGGCCCCTCCCGAGCCCCGGATGAGCGGCGACTCGCCCCCCACCCCGGTGTCCGGCGGGCGCAGGCGGGGGCGTTTCTCGGTGCGGGTGTGCTCCCGCGAAGGGTAACCTGACCTTGACCTTCCCTGCTGGGTTCAGAGCTCTGCCGGGCGGGTGGGCCACGTCTGCTGAGCGCCCGCCGCCCCACCCCGGTGAGACTGCGTTCGCGCTTCCTTCTGCACCTAGCGCCGAAGTGTGTCGAAAGGATGCGGCGTGCCAGGATGGCGTGGGCGTTCCAGAACGCGGTGAGGGAGAAACAGGGAAATCAAGATCGGGAGGAACTCAGTCCCTGAGCAGAGGCCCCCGGTCGGCTCCGAGGTGCGGCTCCCATACGTGCACGGAGCTGTCCTCTGGGGCGCTGATGGACGAGGTTTAAAGGGTGGCAGGTCACCCTCCTCCGTGGGGGCTGACGCGACATTCCCGAGTGGCATCGCAGACTGAGCTGAATATCTGCAGGTTACGTTTTTACGCCATGCCCAAGACGGCACACTTATCCCGCCAGCAAGACAGAAACACGCGCATCCTGCTGTGATACCAGGTGATGTCCCGAGGGCTGGGCCGGCAAGTCACGTCCCAGCAGCAGAGGAAGATGCCTCCTGTCTTCTAAGTCATGTGTCACCCAAATGCAGGGGTCTGCATGAATGGTTAAACAAACAGGGCAACCTGTGATGAAGTCTCGACTGTTTAAGCGCTCAGGACTTGAAGCACTGACATTCGGCACAAACACACAAGTGTGTGCACAGTTACTACATTGTGCCATTTTGTATCTATGTTTATGTTTACAGCAATACACATGAAACAGTACAGAAGTTAGACTGCAAAACAATGTATTCTCACTGCAAAAACTTCTCCAAATGTACATGTATGTCTAAGAAAAGATTCATATTCAGATATCAGCACACAAGGTTTCAAAGTCAAAATAAAAGTCATTTATTCTGATGTAGCTCTGAGACCCACTGAGAGACGCCCACACAGCCCGTGGGTGGTGACCTGCACGCGCGGTGGGCGAGCCGCCAGCGGGATGTCAGGGCGCCTCCGTCCCGAGCTGACGGCGGGCAGTGCCTGCCCAGAAAGCCATCTGGCCCACCTGGCACCTGCAGAATTCTGCATTCAGTTCAGTTCAAATCCTGGACCCCTCCCCCACACATTGGGGATACGGTCATAAAAGACATCCCTGACCTCCAACAGATAAAACAGGCAAATGAGCTATAATTGCTAGTGTTTCTTGGTGGTCTTAAAATAAACTAATCACAAATTGCTTATCACAAAACACATAATAACTTCAGGGTTTACATGAGAAAGTGTCCAAATATTTTTAAAGTCCTAAAATATTTATTATGAAAACAGTGAGAAATGAAATCCCAGCTTAAGGAACCTGGCGCACCTTGAAGTTGTGGAGGGACAGGTGAGGATAAGACAGCCTGCGTTCTACTGCACCGGTAAGCTGTGCTGAGGTGATCTGATCGCAACCGCCCAGCGGGAGGCCCCGGGGACCTGCCTCCACCCGCCCGGCTGACATCTGGAGGAGCCTCTCTCTGCTGAGCATGAACCGATTCCTTTCCTTTACCGGGGAGTCTCCAGGTCAGCTACTGTCAGCGGGTCTTCGGTGACTGACGGTCAGGCCAGTGTGGGGTCTGCTAATCCGGCAACAGGAGACACCCCTGGAGAGTGAATCTGTGGCTGGACTTTATTTCTTACTAGAGACCAGGGGTTATAACCAGGGGCGGCTTCGCCACCTTGGGCACTGGGCCATGTCTGGAGATTTCTGCACTGTGGGTTTCCGTGCTGCGGTGCAGTCCGGGCCTGGAGTGGGCAGAGTCCAGGCTGCTGTGGACACCCCAAACTGCCAAGGCCGGGGTGCCCATGACCCAAGCCCTGGCCCAGATGCCCGCCTGCAGCCGCTCCAGGCCCAGGGCCGCTCTTTCCCTTCCCTCCCCCACCTGGGTCTTGGGTGCGGCCATCGAACACCAAGGACGGGATGTGACCTTTCTCTCCTCGGAGCATGAAGTGAAATCCTTCATTTGTGCTGTGAAGTGTCATCAGTTGAACCTCCAGTTGCATCTGGAAACTGAAACCCAAAGGGGATGTTTTTCTTTCATCCACATGAATGATTTTTCTTCCTTAAGAAGCTGCTTGTATTTTGTGTTATTTAAACGTCCACGGCCCCTCCTGTCCTCAGTGTGTGAAAGGCCTGGGCCAGCTGCCACCCCCTGCCTGGGAGCGTGGCCTACATGCCGCCGGTCCACGCAGAAGCCACAGGAACCTGCCCAGGTCCCAGTGCAGCGGCCCAGGCAGACCCCAGAGCCACGGGCCGGCCCTGCCACGCTCCGTGTCCTTAGCTGTCCCACGTTTGTTCCTGGATCATGGTACCTGCCTCAGGTGGGCCTGACAGCTGCCCTGCTGGATGCTCCACTACTGGCTGTTTTGCAGGCCACACAGAAGGTGGGTATTTTATATTTAATATCTGATAAAACTAAGGCCAAAAATGTGTTGAATCTTCAAATTGGCCCTTTTGATTTAAAAAACAAAAAAAAACACCTTCCCTCGTAATATCCCAGTTCAGCTCCTGAATCTGTCACCAAAACCACCAACCCCAGTCGGACCGCACAGGCCCTGGTTTCAGAACCGCACAAGGACCTCCCCGTCACCTTCACCCGAGAGTCATCAACGCGTTAAGAAAACACTTAAATGTCTCTTGAAGTGAAGATGAAGCCTACCAAACTATAGTTTTAAATCTGGAGTTTAAAATAATTACCTTTAAAGGAAAAGTCCTTTAGGGTGTAACTGTCGTACTTCAGTGACCTCGCATAGCCGGCCTCTGTGACCCACTGCAGATCAAAAATGTTCCGGGAAAAATTGCATCTGTACTGCTGTCCCAAACCCCGCAGACAGCCGAGGGCGTCGATCTCTGCTGGGTGCACCTGCTGGCAAGCGCTCAGGGAGACGCGCACACTGTGTAATGCCTCCCACAGACCCGCAGGGCCCCTGGACGGCAAGAGCTCTGCCCAAATCCAGGGTCGACGACCGGGCACCCCCAGAGAAGCCAGATGGCAGCAGGGGTCACAGGGGCTCCCGCAGGGAACAGGGCGTGTTTGCCTGTCCTGGGCGGATGGGCAGGATCCTAACTCAGAAGCAGGCAAGGCAAGAGGGAGGGGGAGACCGCCACGCAGTGGGAATAGTTCAAAGTGTAAACTGGCAGCCAGGGTGACCCCCAGCACAGCTGAGAACAGATAGACACTCTCTGGGGACTAACCGTCTCCTCCTCTGACTATGTCAAACACTCCTCAGAGGAGAATGTGGCTTTCTTCAAATAACACCTTAATCATAGAGCACATACTGCAAAGCGCGTAGGTAAGTAGAAAACCCACTTTCTGATAAAACAGACAAAATCACCAGACCACTGAGTATGCAGAAGAGGCTCTGGCTGCAGAGACGGAGGGTGGGGGCAGGGCCCGCAGGACCCGATGGCCCCAGCTCTGCAGGCAGCTTCCACGCACCCGAGCACGTGCCTCCAGCTGCTCAGAGTCCTCATTCCTGATTCCAGGTAATATGCCACATTCATTTTAATTAAGAGAGAAACAGGGCAATTAGAACAGTCCATCCAGGAGCCTTGGGTCAGAGCAGGCTCTGGTGCGGGGAGGTCCCTCCACGCCCCTTCTCGGGTGAGGCCTGGAGAGCGGAGCCCTGTGCCCGCCCCAGCCCAGCCCCACCGCCTGTGACAGCTCCCCACACACTTGGCAGCAACGTGGGCAGAACGCCCGCCGCGCTTCCAATATTAACTAGAAACACACCAGCCCACACCGGGCGTTTGTAAGTCCATGTGCACTGAACACGTTGGCTAAAATAAACCAGGAACGCCTGCCAGCTTCCTGAATGATATGCACAGCCAAGGAAAAAAGATGCTGAGAACTCAGGAAAGGTAAAAATGAGAAGTTAATCATTTATAACCACACTGCCAGTGCCATTTCCACGAACAACACGTTCACCTTTTGAGAATGTCTCATTCGGGACTCATAAAACCACAAAGACAAGATGAACAAGTAAAGTAGTTCTCTAAACGCCCTGCCTTTCTGTGACGCAGCACGCTGCTGGAATCGCCTATTCTCACGGCAGTTTTCTGCAACATTCAACGGCCTACAAGGAAAAGCAATGAATCTCCAGAGAAAATCGCACACGCTTTGGGAACTACACAAGAACCAGAAGCTGCAATTCCAGAATCTACCAAATTATTAAAGAACATCTTCTGTGGGAACCAAGAGAACGTCGTCCATTGGCCCGTCATCAGCACGTAGCGCATATAACTTTGTGCCCCAGCTCACGACCGTGGCTCCCTAACCTCCCCACGGAGCACGACTGCGATCCGAGCCAGACATCCTGGAGATCATCAAAAAGCCAATTTCCTTCCCAGTACCGGTTTCCTATGGTCATTTCACTTTTCCCAAAATACATTTTCAGCTCAAGCTAATTGTGTCTGCAAACCCCTAGGTGAGAATCTCATGTCATTTCTCCAGGCTGGGCCAGGTCTCTCCTCTTCCTCAAGCCCTTTCCGACCCCCAGCCTGTCCCAGAGTCCTCCCCAGAGCCCCGTGCAATCTCACGTCACACAAGCTCTGAGGTACGAGGCTCAGCCCCACAAAATCACCCACTTTCCAAGGCTTTTGACCCCCGGCACTGCAGATATTATGTACATGTCTCTCTCCTTGCACCTTAAGCCCAGGTCAAGGATGGTATTTTACTTGTGTGTTTTGTTTTGTTTTTTTTTTTTGTTTTTTTTTTTTTGAGACAGAGTCTTGCTCTGTTGCCCAGGCTAGAGTGCCGTGGCGTCATCCTAGCTCACAGCAACCTCACACTCCTGGGCTCAAGCAATCCTCCTGCCTCAGCCTCCCGAGTAGCTGGGACTACAGGCATGCACCACCATGCCCAGCTAACTTTCTTTATATATCTTTTTGTTGTCCAGCTAATTTCTTTCTATTTTTAGTAGAGACGGGGTCTCGCTCTTGCTCAGGCTGGTCTCAAACTCCTGACCTCGAGCTATCCTCCTGCCTTGGCCTCCCGAGTAGCTGGAACTACAGGTATGCACCACCATGCTCAGCTAACTTTTTTAATATACTTTTTAGTTGTCCAGCTAATTTCATTCTGTTTTTTTAGTAGAGATGGGGTTTCCCTCTTGCTCAGGCTGGTCTCGAACTCTTGAGCTCAAATGATCCTCCTGCCTTGGCTTCCCAGAGTGCTGGGATTATGGGTGTGAGCCACCGCGCCTGGCCTTTACTTGTGTTTTTTATCCACAAAGCTTTGTCCAGCACCTGAACAGTGTGATGCTCAGAGGTTTACTGGGGAAAAAATTGTTGGCACCTTTAAAAACACTATCAACCAATTGGGGTTGACCACAAGTTGTAAAAGGAAGTGGGTGCACACACACCCCTCCTCTGTTTAACGAGGACATTGCTCCTTGTCACAAGGACATCTGCAGCATTTCTGAGGCTCAAGTTTCGAGACGACAGGCACTGGGAAAACGCTGAACACAGTGTTTCAGGTCAACGCTTCCTCGCCTGACCCGCTGGAGCCAGAACTGCGATTTACCCACCCTGCGCCGCAAAGGGCGGCCACCAGCTCCTGTCGGATCCGGCTCTGCCTTTCGATATGAAAGCATCACAAGGCAGACGGAGCACCGGGATCCGGAGAGCCAGCCGAGCTGTAAACTCACCCCGCTGAAATGCACTGTGTGTGCATGTGTGTGAGCGTGTGCACACACGTGTGCACGTGTAGTTCTCACCTACAGAATACCGTGAACTCCGCATTCCTACAGCTGGGGCCATGCTCAGGAGCATGTCCTCACCACACCCCAGGCCTGCTCACCGAGCACCACCTGTGCCTGGGGCAACCGGGCTCCTCCCTCCCAGGTCCCAGCGGGTCACATGGCTGACCAGGCTCTGTCCCTTCTGTTATAGCCAGTCCACTGCCCGGGCCTTCCGGTCTGCCTGGGGCCCCGCCAACCTCCAGATGAGTCACGCAGCCCCGCTGGGCGCGGGGAGGAAGGGAGCTCCAGAGGCCGCAGTGAGCTGATTCCAGCGATGCCCTCTCCTGTCACCTGCAATGGCAGCAGAGCCACAGAGACACTGACCTTCAGGGGCGGAGCTGCAGCAGGAACCTGCGAACTGGAATAAGAGCTTAAGCCCCCCAGCTGACGAAGGGACCCCTCTTGGCTAAGGGGACCCCAGAAATACCCTGAAGCTGAGTAGCTGGCCAGGAGGAGGAGGTCGGACAGGCCTTGCCACGCCCCTCACTTCTTGGAGATGTCCTCTGTGACCCATGAACAGGACAAGGCAAAGCTCAGACCACACCTGCAGGTCACCAGCCACGTAAAACATTCTAAGCCTTTAGAAAAAGCTTCATTTCTTTAACCAATTACAAGTCAAAGAATCTTTAAGCCCCCCTATAATCTGTAAGCCCCTGTTTCAAGATGTCCTGCCTTTTGGGGCCCAACCAATGTGCACCTTCCATGTATTGATCTATGACTTTACATGTAATTTCTGTCTCTATGAAATGTATAAAACCAAACTGTGACCCAGCCACGCAGTCTGCTTGCTCAAGGCTTCCTGGGCCTGGCTCCAGGCCAGGGTCACACACACTCAGCTCAGAATAAACCTCTGCAGATTATTTTACAGAGTTTGGGTTCTTTTCTGTTGACAGACAGGAGCAGGCCCATCTGCACAGCGTCCCGGGGGATCAGAGGCCTTCCCAGAGCTGCCCACGAAACAGTCAACTGGAAAGTCGCTGAAACCACCACGTAAAACGTACCGTTATGGCGTCTGCTGAAACAGAGCCAAAAGCAAACAGAAGGGCCACGGACTGCACCAGACGAGCTGGAAAATAAGTTTATCAGTGTCCACCCAGCAGGGCCCATGCCTCCCTGTGACGCCGCCCAAGAGACTCGAGCGCTGACGCGGAATGTGGATGGGACACTGTTGGTCGTTTCCACACTGCTCCTGCCAGTCAGCAGGAGAGCCAGGGAGAGCTGGGGGAATCTCCGTGCATCCTGGCTCAGAACGAACAACTCACGTGGCCCAGCAAGAGCGCTCTGGGTGCGCACCCACGAGAGCCGACAGCAGGGTCCCAGCGGGTCTGTGCTCCCTGTTCACAGCACGGTTCACAAGGACAACCAGGTGTCTACCAGTGGATGAATGGAGAAGCCAAATGAGATGCGCAGATACGGTGCGGGGTGACCCAGCCGTGCAGAAGAAGGACGTCCTGACACTTGGTGCAGCACAGTGCGCCCCGAGGAATCACGCTGAGTGACACGAGCCAGACACAGCAGGACAAACGCTGCCGACTCCACTCACACGAGGTCCCAGAGTGTCAGATCCACAGAGAGTCGGACGGTGGGTGTCTGGCCTGGGGGGGAGGGGCAGGGAGTTGTGTAGTTGGGGACAGAGTTTCACTTTGGGAAGATGAGAAAGTTCCGGACACGGACAGTGGTGATCGCTGTGTAACAGTGAACTGTACACCTAAAACTGGTTAAAATGGTAGGTTTTATGTTACACACATTTTACCACCACAGCAAAAAAACTATTGCTGATTTCAACAATTTAAGTTCTGGCACAAACAGGTTTCCTCACACCAAAGGGTGTCTCGCGGCAGCCGGGCTGGAGCACGGCAGAGGCCCCGGCAGCCTGCAGGGAGGGCAGGCGCGGGCTGGTGCGGCCCCTCCAGAGGGCCGAAGGCCGTCCCCGCAGGCCACCAGCTCACGGCAGCCCCTCTGTCCACAGGAGCAAGGGCCCGCAAGACGGGGAAGGCCAGACAGACTGCTCAGCTCAGAACCTTTCAGCAGATCGTCCTATTACCTCCTGGAGTCCAAGGTGGGAGGGAAGCCGCCTGAAGGGGCTTTGTGGGTAAAGTCACTCCTGGATGTTCAGGACTCTGGATCAGAGAGGTTCCACCAGTCAGGGGAAGAAACCAGCCGGCAATGTCCCTAAGAACTGCACCCACTGAGCGGTGGCTCTGAGCAGCCACCCATCTGAGGTCCTCAGAGCGGCGCTGGGCTGCTGGCAGGGCCATCCACAGTGCAGAGAGCCCTCGGGACGCACCCAGGCTCACACGGACGGCAAGGGACAGAGTGACAAAGCCAGAACTTGAGCTCAGGCCCTCTGCTCAACAGCCGGGTGCAGTGGACCTGACGTGTCACCGAGCCTGGGGAGAGGTTAGTTAACAGGTGACTCAGAGCAGTCAGGCCAGCACTGAGGGTGTCAGACTTGAACGACCGACCCCATCCGTCCTCACACCTGCTACCCAGAGCTCACGGGGGGCGTGGGGAAAGCCCACGGGTGCTAACCAGGCCCGGGCCAAGTGTTATGGGCAGTTAATTTGCAGCCCAGTGGGGCAAGGAAAGGCTAGACAACCTTCTGGTCCACGCACCCGCGGAGGCCAGGCATCTGCGCCCACCAGGCGGGCCGTCCCGACGCCTACCCCTGCAGCTTGGTCCCTACCGCTAACCCTGGACGGCGTTTTCCGATCCCCCATTGCTCTCGCAGGAAGCAGCGTCTCCGTCCTCATGGGCCTTCTCACGTGTGTGTGACCCAGCGCGCAGGAAGGAGCCGGGTAGGAATGAGAACAGCTGGTCACTGGAAATTCACACGGCACAGAGAGGCCCCGTGCAGACTTCAGCCGCTCACTCGCCCACAGAAACCAGGTTTATACACCTGCAACACTAAACACGGTCCACACCAACACGCACCCACCCACTCGGCCAGTTCAAATGACTGGCCCAGGTTTCCAAGGGCAAGAACCTCTATGAAAAGTTGTGGCTCAGAACCCACCACAAGCCACACCCCGGCCACAGGCAGACACACGGATGCTGTGTTCTGAAGACGGTGCCGACACCACGGTGGTTCCCACCAGCAGACGTAGCCCTCAGCGTGGGGGCCGAGACTGGGACGGGGTGGACTTCAGCCCAGAAGGTCTCAGGACAGGCCCCTACCCAACAAGCCCCAACAGTCTGGGCCACTCGTCACAAATACCAGCTCAGACCAAGGTCAAAGAAAGCTCCAGGTGCAGGGCCGGGAGGAGCGTTACCCCAATCCTTCCCAGCTCAGCCTCTGCCCAGCCGCACCGGACCAGCACCCTCAGCATCAAGCCACACCTTCCCAGCGGGACGTGCACTGGACAAATGTCACTTTTAGAGTCAGTTTGGGAAAAATGGTGACAAATAATTAAATGCAAGCAAAGCTAAGGCAGAGGACCCAGCCCCGTCCTTGAGGTAGGAGACACACGCAGAGCTTTCAGATCCGCCAGGGACAGACAGGAAAGCCTGGCCCCAGCCGGCTCCAGAGGGCAGGCTGTGCTCTGAGAAGCCACCCGCCCCCCGCGAGCGTGGAGACTCTCACCACGGAGCGGCTAATTCTGTCCTTCCAGGCATGGTGCTGATTTGGGGACCAGTAAAAGCTTCACTGCGTTAATACAACATACCAAATCCAAACAATAGCTCTTTCGTTTTCAAAAAATGAAGCCAAACCTACAACCACTTCCCCTTCAGGTGTACCGAGCTTTATTTAAAACCCAAAGAAATACTCTCATGATTTCTAATCAGAACCAACCTCATTCTAAAATTCTTATTTAAATAACTAACAGGAAGCCAAATAAATGCCCACGTCTTGAGACAAATTGTCTCACTGTCGACCTTGGGTGGGGAAAAGCTGTGTGAACCCAGGTGCACCCCACGCCCCAGCACGCTGCCTCGGGGCCATGCACGCAGCTGGTGCCCGAGATCTCAACCACGGGCCGGCGCACTCGCGTCCAGTTAGTAGCACGACCTTCAGGACCAAGTAAGGCTCGAAGCACCAGGCCCCTACCTGCTGTCACCTCTTGTGTATCCTGAACAAGCCTGATGACATCAGAGACAACGATTTGATGATCCATTTCTTCCTTTTTGGCCTCACCGGACCGTTGCGGAGAAACATAATTGTGGCTTCCAGTTTTCTTGCACAGAATAAATCTCCAACAGTCAAACAGGAAGCTGCAATGGAGAAAGTAGATTTTAAAAGGAAAGTGAAGTCACACTGCAAAAGGACTTAAGAATCGTTTCTTTGAACAAAACCAAAATAACTAGATACAGCCTTTAGTAGTATTTATTCTGAAATGGATATATTATGCTTAAAATTAAATTCATTCTTCACCAACATATTTCTACTATATCAATGTTCAGTTAAGCAGCCTTCTTTTATGATATGGAAATAGAGCAAAGGATTGTATAAGCAAAACGTATTATTCTGCTGCTTAAGAAAAAAATAAAAAGAAAAACCTAGATTTTCTCCTTGACATTTAGACTCTTGTTCAAGGACATGAAAGTTCCTGGTTCTCTGGGTTTCAACGTGTCACTGAGCTGGCAAACTGTCAGAACCGGTGCTGACCGCTTATTCAGGTTACTTAAAAACATTTTAAATCCCCTAAGTAAAGACTGTCCTGGGTTCCAGAACAAACATTAAAGTATTATTCCTCCAGTGAAAATTCGGCAAAGAAATTTAAATGAAGTTTTTTGGGAGGCAATCTTGAATTTAAAGAGAAAACTAGTAACTATATGTCAAACAGAGGCCATCTGAAATCATTTGTTGGGCAAACACTGCGCCTTCGTTAAGTAATTTCTGACTGTGTCTCTTTGTACTTAGTCTTTTAGCATATTTATGCTTCCTTGTGATTTCTCCTGTTGGATTAACACCTGGCAGGATCCTTCCCTAAGAACGAAGATGAACACTATTTACTTAAATGCATTTTATTGGCGGTCCATGGAAACAGCGCCGTAAGGAAGAGGACAGAGGAAACGGCCGGCGTGAGGCGGGTGGACTGCGCTTCCTATCTACCCACTTCCCAAATCTCGAGAGCGGCGGAGCCCCGGGTTTGCTGTTCCCGCTGGAGACAGCCTGGGCGCCAGTCAGAGCCCAGGCCCACGGTTCCTGTCACCTCCCCACGGAGCACGTGCCGCAAACGCACCGGACTAAGCCATCGTCGGACGTGAACACAGTCACAGGCTGTAGGACTCGGCCAAGGCGACTGCAGGGCCTAAGACAGATCGACCTCAACACGCTGGCCCAGCCAAACGCTACGCACCGACCGTGCGCGCCCAGGTGCTGAGGACACACGGCAGGAGCGCAGAGAGCCGGCTGGTGAATACGCGGAGCACTGGAGAGCCGGGCCAGTGTAGACAGCCTGGAGCACCGGGAGGGAGAGCGGGGCCAGTGCGGACGGCCTGGGGCACCGGGAGGAGTGAAGGAGGAAGAGGGTGGTGGAGCCAGGGCAGCTCTCAGAAGAAAAGGCAGCCATCCCACTGCCACAGCTCTGGCCGGACCCACTTCACAGGCACTGGCTCCAGCTGAGAGGCCAGTGGCTTCCTCTCCACCTTCACCGACCCCAGCCTCACTGACCCCGCCTGACTGACCCCCCTCACTGACCCCCCTCACTGACCCCCTCACTGACCCCCGCCTGACTGACCCCCACCTGACTGACCCCCTCACTGACCCCCTCACTGACCCCCTCACTGACCCCCGCCTGACTGACCCCCACCTGACTGACCCCCACCTGACTGACCCCCTCACTGACCCCTCTCACTGACCCCCTCACTGACCCCCGCCTGACTGACCCCCACCTGACTGACCCC
>CAUYSK010060549.1:0-16390 GCA_963575035.1 Avahi laniger
GTGCTGGCCGCTTGGCAGAGTGGCAGAGCGTGGTGGAAGACGTCCGTGTCTCCTGCAGCTAAGGCCACTCGCCCACCCGGCCAGTGGGCTGCAAGGACATGTCACGGTGGCACCTGGCCTAGTTCAGCCCGCCTGCTACAGATCTGCCTGGTTTCCTCTGAGGAGGCAGGCTAGCGTGAATTCACCTGCCAGACAAATGCGTGGCTTGCCCAAGGTCACCCGCAAGTGGATGGTAATAGCTGGACAAGCTGACACAATCCTCACCGGCACTCAGAACGTCCCCTCTCCCCTCTCTGCCTAGAGGAAAGCCCACCCCCTGGCTAGGCTGGAGTGGCCTGGGTACCCCTGCTTTTCTGCTGCCCATCCCCCTATCTCCCTCTCAGGCCTGCTGACTGACCCCTCTGTCTTGGGGAGGCTGAAACCAGCCTGGCCTGAAGCCCAGGAATGCACTGGCCCACACGCCTGCATTTTTTTGTCACCCACTCATCTGCTGCCTGACCCTTCCAGGGTTTCCAGGTATCAAAATCGCAGGTGCCAAGGCCCACAGGTGAGGGGCCACTTCCAGACTAGTTCCTAGGGGTGAGCCTGGGGTTAGAGGACCCCAGGACATGCCTTCTGAGGAGGCTTCTGGTCAGTATGACATGGGGGTGTCCCCAGCTGCTGTGTTCATCAGGCCTGGGCCAGGGCTTGGCTCTCCGGCCTGGAAAGTGCAGCCAAGCAGTCCCCTGGGAAAGAAGGCTGGTGGCCCACACTTCTCGAGCGCCTTCCTCCTAATCAGTGCCCCTCCAGGGCCTCTCCACGGTGGACCTGACTCAGCAGCATCAGTAGAGAAAGAACACAGGTTTTGAGGCCCCACAGCTCTCGGTCTAAATCCCAGCTCCACCATCTCCTAGGAAATACATTTTCCTTGTATTTGTGAGTCTCGTGTGTAAAATGGGCACATACCACCTACTCCAAAAACTCAGCATGTCATAGCTATGCGCTGTACCTCCTTCCTAACAACTGGGCCCCCACCAGCACTTCTATAAGAAAGAAAAATCAGCAATAATGACTCTTTTCTTTGGCTACTCAGTTAATCGACCCTTAGAGCATCCCTACTAATCTGAGTTAGTTCCCACTTTACAGGTGATGAGCTGAGGTCCTGAGAGTCCGGGTGGCCTCTTTGCAAGTTGTCTGCAAGAAGTCTGGGTTGGAACTCACCTGACACCACCGAGAAGGGCAGCTGTGCTTTGCTGCGCACTCACGAGATGTCAGGCTCGGTCCATCCCACACCAGTCAAGGCTCCGGGTAGCCTTGTGTGTTAGGAGGCATCATTACCCCCATTTTACAGATAATGAAAATAAGTGGGAGAGAAGCCAGCTCGCCTGTTCAAGGTCACACAGGTGAGAAGCGGCTGAGCTAACAAGCCAGGACCGCTTGACTTCAAAACTCTGCAGTCTGGCCTCCAGATACCCCCAGACCCTGGCCTGGGGTCAGGGACCTGAACACAAGGCTCTGGCTGTTCCGTGCCCAGCTCAGTGCCACTCCCCACCCACAACTTGACCCTCAGGGACGGGGTGGACGTAAAGCCAGAGCCTGGGATTGGAGGCCACTCTGCACGAGCCCTGCCTCCTTGCAGGTAGGCTGGGGGGATGGACCCAATCTTGGCACAGACCCCAAGGTCTTCCCAATGAGCAGCGGTGCCGGAAGCAGTGGGATCAAGACCTGAGGGCCTAACTGGGAAGTTGGAGGGCTTGTCTGCTGGTCCTCCCTGGCCCCCAGAGCGTGAGCCCTCAGTATGACAGTATGACATGGGGGTGTCAGCTTTGGACTGGCGGTGTGTCCTTGGCAAAGTCACTTAACTTCTGTGAGCCTCAGTTTCCTCATCTATAAAATGGGAACAACAATTGCTAAGTGTCGGGGCTGTGGTGAGGATCCATGAGGCAGTGGCTATGACTCTGGCTCAGTGCACAGCACACGTGAACATGCAACAAATGTCGCTGTCCCTCCCTCTCTCTCAGACCCTCAGACCTCTCCACTCCGGAAGGCTTTCTCCAACAAGGTGGGAAGGGAGCTGGATCTGTCCCTTGTCCTGAAGGAAGTGGTGTGGGACAAGGGAAAGGGCACACGGGCAGGAATCAGGCAAGTCCCAGCTCTGCCACCCGCTAGTCTATCTTGAGGACCTCTCTGGACCTCAGTTTCCTCGTCTGTGAAACAGGGTGGACAATACCTTCCCAGCTTCCACCCCACAGGGTCAAATGAGATGGCATTACAAAAGAACTCTGCAGCCTGTAAGGTGCTATGCAGAGGTCAGGAGTGAATAGTAACAGCAACATACAAATGGCAGCCGCCACAACATGGGCAAAGCATGTATATGTACTTTCCCACAATTTTCACAAGTCAGAGGAGGCGTGGCTCCCGTCACACTGAGAAGAAAACAAGCCCAGAAGGGTGAAGATGTCACAGTAAGCGGCGGAGTCAGGGTTTCAA
This sequence comes from Avahi laniger, assembly GCA_963575035.1. NCBI lineage: Eukaryota > Metazoa > Chordata > Mammalia > Primates > Indriidae > Avahi > Avahi laniger. The sequence goes on from CAUYSK010060549.1 coordinate 2,470, forward strand.
CCCAGGTCCTGGTGACTCCAAAGCAGAAGAGCTGGCTCATCTTGTCACACTAGTGCACTATTCCCCTGCCAGGCTGACAGTCCCTGCCCAGCCCCTGGCAGTGTCTTCAGGCACTGGGGAAGGGACATCCCTGAGGTCCAGTCGTGCAACCACAGACATATTTGTCTCTTAAGTTTCCAGTTCTGAAATGAAAGGCTGCATTCCCTTTCTTCCTTTTTTTTTTACCTGGAGCCACGCCCAAGAAGCCTCGAGCAAGTGGACTCTGCATCCCCTTTCAAAAGCACCTTTGGCAGCTTAAGGCCAGGAGCACCACCCTGCTCTCATCCTCGAAGAGACAGAGGGGGAGGCTGCTGCTCCGGGTGCTGCCAGGAGCTGCTGCCAGGAGCTACTGGAGGCCAAGGAGAAAGGCAGGCGGGTGTGTTTTCCCTAGGAATGAAATGACTCCTTAACCTGGTTTATTTCTACTTTCATCTAAAAGACATAGCTGTCTTAAATTCATAATTTGTCAAAATAAAATCATTTCCTATCTCATAAGATTTCTGTCCCTTTGAGATCTGTTCCCTTTGAGGCTTCTTCTGTTTTACCTACTTTTGAATATCTTGAGGTTTTTGAAAAACTTAAGTATTTGTCGAATCTAAGTTCTATCACTGGTGGATAAATTGACTGGCTTTTCATTTCTCTCTCTCAGTATTTGGGGTCCCAGGAGGGGACGGGGGTCAGCAGGAGAGGGAGATGGCCAAGGTCGTGGTTCAGGGCAGGAGCTCTGGGGTACGGCACGGGTGTTGCGTTTCACTCGGAGGAGGGACCCAATGGACAAACAGGAATTCAACAAACATTAACCAGAGATACAGCTGTAAACAAGACGGACGTGGGATTCTAATCTAGGGATAAAACCAGCAACGCCGAGGTCAACCAGAGATGCCGAAAACCTAACAAGGTACAAAGAGAAGACCTTTGGCCAGACAGCTCACTGTGCAAGCCTGACCACCATGAGGTCAAGGAAGATTCCCACCTACACTGAATAACTAACTCTCATAAGCTGTTGTTGCAACTTTCATTGCATCACAACCTTAAAATCAGATCTAGTGTGTTCAGCTTTAGCCCCTTTTGCTCACAACTTTCAAAACTCACCGTCAATACTAGTCAAAAACTAAGCCAAGCTTGAAGCCACAAGAGTAATGACCACAGCTGTCAGTTCTTGGGCACCTACTATGTGCCACACACAGCACGCTAATGTTTTCCATGTGTGCTCTTTAGTTCTCAAAATCCTGCAGTTTGGGGCTGGGCGCGGTGGCTCACGCCCGTAATCTTAGCATTGTGGGAGGCCAAGGCGGGAGGATCACTCAAGGTCAGGAGTTCAAGACCAGCCTGAGCAACAGTGAGACCCTGTCTCTACTAAAAATAGAAATAAATTAGCTGAATAACTAAAAATATATAGAAAAAATTAGCCAGGCATGGTGGTGCATGCCTGTAGTCCCAGCTACTCGGGAGGCTGAGGCAGGAGGATCACCTGAGCCCAGAGTTTGAGGTTGCTGTGAGCTAGGCTGATGCCACAGCACTCACTCTACCCAGAGCAACAGAGCAAGACTCTGTCTCAAAAAAAAGAAAAAAAAATGACCTGCAGTTTGGGTTGTACTAGTTCCATTTTACAGATGAAGAAACTGAGGCTCAGAGATAAGTGACATACTCAGGATTATACAATGAGTGAAGGGGCAGACATTCTAACCCAGCTCCACCTCCTCCAAAGTCTATGGTCTTCCCCTCTGCCAAGCTCCTCCTTTAACCGGGCATGGCTGGGATGGTCCAGCTGACAGCTCCGCGCTGCGGCCCACTCACCGCTCTCCCCACCGGCTGCTTACCGAGGAGGTGCTTAATGATGGCTTGGTTGTGTTCCCAGAGGTTGCTGAAGGTGCCCCAGCGTGAGTGGCCGTCAGGCACAGGGTTGGCCTTGATCCAGCCGCCACAGGCATAGCTGAAGAAGTCCTGGCAGGGGTCCACTGTGGGGTCCATGGAGCTCAGGATGGAGCTGGTCACTGACACGCAGGCCTCGCTCAGGCACACCGAGGGGGTTCCTGGAGGGATCAGGGACACAAAGACAGTGAAGGGCGGGCAGTGCAGGTGGCCTGGGGCCCAGGGCTAACATGTCGCACCCCAGGCCCGACCAAGCAGATTTGGGACTGGATGGTCACGAGGCCCCTGTAGAGAAACGATTTCAGTAGATTTACAACCACCTGGTTTATAAATAAGGCTTCTGTTTAGCTGTCTAAAATCCTCTCTATGTCTTAAAAAGTACCTAGAACCAAAGTGTTTCTCTCTTTTTTTTTTTGAGACAGAATCTCACTGTGTTGCCCGGGCTAGAGTGAGTGCCATGGCGTCAGCCTAGCTCACAACAACCTAAGACTCCTGGGCTCAAGCGATCCTTCTGCCTCAGCCTCCCGAGTAGCTGGGACTACAGGCATGAGCCACCATGCCCGGCTAATTTTTTCTATATATTTTTAGTTGTCCAATTAATTTCTTTCTATTTTTAGTAGAGACGGGGTCTCGCTCTGGCTCAGGCTGGTTTCGAACTCCTGAGTTCAAACAATCTGCCTGCCTCAGCCTCTCGGAGAGCTAGGATTACAGGCATGAGCCACTGCGTCCAGTCCAAAGTGTTTCTCTTAATCAACCTTTCCTTCTGCAAACATTCACTGCATTTTTATTATTCCCTGATGCTCAACAAATTTATTCATTCATTCGAGCATTCATTTATTGAGCAAAATGATTACTGACTATCTTCTGGGTTCTTCGCTGAGCATAGCCTGTGTGTGTGTGTCGGGGGGGACATAGGGCATATAAAAGGCACAGTCCTTTCCTTCAAGAGCTAACAATTCAGTTGGGGATACACACACAATGTAAGAAAAGTCACAAGACAATAGTAGGAAAAATATCTCTCACTCATTCTGCAAACACAGACTAAACATTCGCTGTGTGCTAAACGGGCGGTGGTTCAGTGCCAGGGCGCAGGACGGAGGAAAGATCGTTAGCAATGGGAGGAGGAACCGCGAACGACTCTTCGTCCTGAGTACCAGGCAGGAGACTCAGTTACCTCACTGAATCCTCAAACCACCAAAAACTCAGCAAGAGACTGGTCTGCCGGAGGCAGGAGAAGGGGGTCAGACCCCGCCCCAAGGCTGGTGGGTGGCTCTAGCAGGGAACCGAACCGCGGGCAGCCTCTGCGGCCGCGCAGCCCAAGGCGGCAAAACGAAGCTGGCCGAGGAGCACAGGCCCAGCCAATCTTCTGTTGACACGAGCTGGGCTGGTGACAATCAGGACTGTTTGCTGAGCACGGCTCCACACGCGTTCGTGATCTCGTTTAACACTCACTCACAGACACCACATGCACGTGCGATGTCACTGCTTAAAGATGAGGAGCCGGAGGCCCTGGGAACAGGGCTGCGGAGGGGGTGGGGGCGACAGCTGAGCCAGGCCCGTCCGGGTCCGGCACCATCGAGGCTGCCTTTCCTGCCCTCCCTCCCCGCCTCTTTGCTGGGGGCTGGTGCGGCAGACTGGCGAGATTGGTGTCCCCCCAACACAGGGCGGCAGCTTTGCAGGCGGATGGACCTGGGTTTAAATCCCGGCTTTCTGCTCCTGCCTGTGGGGCTTTGTGCACATGACCTCATCCGAGCCTTGGTTTCTCTACCTAGAAAGTAGGAAGAACAGGAGGTCCAATTTCACAGAGAAATGGGCGCGGGGGCTCAGCTTCCTCGAGTCTCAGGGTCTGGTGCTCCAGGCTGGTCTTTCGAGAGCAGGAAAGGACCCTCCAGCCAGCAGGGGCGTCTCCACCTCAGTCAGAACCAACAACGCCAGCAGGGCCGGGAGGTTCTGGGAGGTTCACTTGTGGGCTGATTAACATCTGATGACAGAGTCCTTCAGGCTGAAGAAGGGCTCAGAGGAGCCCCACAACAGCAGGACGATTAGGGTGACTGTGCTGAGATAATTATACAACAATTAAAATTAAGGTGCCATTATGCATGAAAATAAAGGACATGGTGGGGGAGACGGTGCCGTTTTAAATATCTTGAAATCAGATCATCTTATTCAGAGCTGTGCACCCCGCTCCCCAACTCAGGGGGTGTTCCAGAGTCTTTATGGGGGGGTGGGCGAGGAAGGAAATTTCTGTATGGTTTAAAAAAACCTGTTCACTATTATGACATAACTCCATACTCGGGAAAGGAAAAGAATACCTATTGTTTTTATACACCAAACTACAGGAAGTAAGACTTAACGAAATCTTGGCTGGTAGAAATACTCAGCAGACAGACTGCAGGAGAGTGATCTGAAGGGAGTGAGACACATCAGAATCTGTGTGTGTGTGTGAGAGAGAGAGAGAGAGAGAGAAAGATGAACTAATTAAGGTTTTTGTAGTTATCATAAAGGAACTTGGGTTTCAAAACAAAATAAGAGGCCGGGCGCGGTGGCTCACGCCTGTAATCCTAGCATTCTGGGAGGCCGAGGCGGGCGGATTGTTTGAGCTCAGGAGTTCGAGACCAGCCTGAGCAAGAGCGAGACCCATCTCTACCAAAAATAGAAAGAAATTAATTGGACAACTAAAAATATACAGAAAAAATTAGCCGGGCATGGTGGCGCATGCCTGAGGTCCCAGCTACTTGGGAGGCTGAGGCAGAAGGATCACTTGAGCCCAGGAGTCTGAGGTTGCTGTGAGCTAGGCTGATGCCACGGCACTCACTCTAGCCAGGGCAACAAAGTGAGACTCTGTCTCAGAAAAAAAAAAAACAAAATAAGAAACCAGGTCCCAGAGGTCAGTCTTAGAGGTTTGAGTTCCTCACTAATCATTTAACTATTTAATAGTTGGTAGAAACTTTACCAAATGTTCCTGGCCCATAGGTGCTTAATGCATTTTTTATTAATTAATTCCTTAGTGGTTTCCAGGCCCCGCTTATCTAAGTTTCCAGCTCCTTAGCGAAATCTCCCCGACCCTCTTCCCTCTCTGGGCCCTCGGCTGCCTGGGTGCCTGCTATCCTAGCACAGGTTGCGCCGTGTCCTGCTGTCTCCCTGTCTGCCTCCCCCGCTAGGATGTGAACTTGAGGGCAGGGCCAGCATCTTACGTGTTTTCATCTTTCCTTTGCCTAGCATTGTACTTGGCAACTAGCAGCTGTTCAATACACATTTTCTGAATGAATGACTGACAGAAGGGATGAATGAAAGAGCTTTGTCCAGCACTTGGTCATCACCCACGGAGGCAGCAAATGTTTCTTCCCTTTAGGACATGCATGGTCAGATGGGAAGGTAGGAACAGGTCCCAGATCTAATTCACGGACACTCATCAGGACAGTGCTTGGCCTCAACACTAAAGTGTAAAATGCTTTAAAATATTTCCTGGGAAAATTTATTGTTTGTTTTGCTGCTGCTGTTTGCAAAGCACCTGCGTGTTTCTGGAAAGGAAGGTAGACAAAAATACCAGTGTCCAGATACAACCTGGAGGTGGGACTTTCAGAATCATCAGAAGATTTGCTCTGACTGGCCTGATGTTCGCTCAGATGTGGCCAGCACCTGCTGCTGAGCAGTGAGGTTACTGTCAGTATGTGGAGTGGCCACTGCTTTCCCAGGTGGCTCAGGGGTCACCTGATCCTCAACCAGCTCCATCCCAGGGAAAGGACGGTGTTCCTCCCCTGGGGCCTGGCTAGGGGAAACCCTTCTGAGACCGTGAGAGGCTGGAACGGAGGCAGAAGCAGGATTCCTCCCCGTGGGCCCCACGTGGCAATAACAGCAGAAATGTTGTGGGTCCCAACACCGGGAGCTGTCCCTTGGGGGTTCTTTTCTAGTTTCTGGTGAAGAAATATCTTGGGAACTCCTAGGGACAGTCTCAGGGCACCACTGGCTGCTGGAGTCTGGTCTGCTCCCCCTGCCCTGGACCAAGAGCTGGGCAGCCGGGGCTGGCCAGGGGCCACGCTGACGGGCAGGGTGTTCTGAACTGGAGCTGATTTAGGATGAGGGAAGATGGCAGCGGCAGGATGAGGCTGATCAGCTTGTGCCCCATCGGTAGAGCGGGCACAAGCACAACATACAAACTCATGCCTGCACCACCACACACACACACTCAGTAGAGAAAGCCTGTTTCCCGTTGGACCCTCCTTCTTACTCCTTTGTTCATCCACTCATTCATTTACTCATTTTGCTATCTGTGCACTATGGCATGCACATACTCTGCTAAGCACATCTGGTTAAAGGTCTGGAAACTAGTAATTAATTAATCAAGCATGCATTAAATACTGCTGGGTGAGGCACATTTGGTAAAACATCTACAAACCAATTATTTCTTAAGCACCACCTTTGTCCGTGGAATGAATGAATGCCCATGTGCCTAACACAGGAGGTATGTGAGGATGACTCAGAAGAAGTCCCTGCTTTCTCTCTAGGCCCCCATGTCCCCTCCCCATCCAGTGCAGCACGGCCACCCTCGCAGGCCAGCAACTTCACAACAGAGAAGGCTCAACACAGCCTGGAGTGGATGTTCCCAGATCCCACGGACGTTCACCCTCTCTCTGACGGGGTAAGTGACCAAGTCGGTGGGTGGGACCCCGAGCAAAGCCCCTAGAGGCTGGTCAACCAGGTGGATCACCTGCCATCAGAAAGCCAGATGCTGGGGCACGGAGCGGGGGGCAGGGAGTGAGAGGCCCTGGGATTGGTTGGACTCCCCTTCCCTGTTTCTAACTTGGACCCGCCCTTTCCAGTTCCATATACTTGCTTCCCGAGCTGACTCTGCACACAGTACTCGGCTAGACCCAGAGAACAGCCTCAAACCTGACAGCAGGGTCAGGGGGCCCAATCACATCGCCACACAAGGGGGGACAGATAAATGCACTTACACAGGTGCACAAAGGGTACCGGGACCACAGAAGGGCAGCTTTTCCAGAGACACCGATACACTCTGGAGTGCACCGTGACTGCAAAGGGAGGCAGAGCCTGGGCTTGGAGCTCGGCAGCCTGTGGGAGAATCCCAGCTCCCCCACCCAAACCCCCTGCTCAATCCCCCACTAGCTAGTCTCAGTGCCTCAGTTTCCCAATATGGAAATGGGGCCAAAAGTAACCACACCTCCTAGGGCTGCGTGAGGAGGACGTGAGATCACATCTGTAAAGGAGACATGTGGTATTTGGTCCATGGAAAGTATTCAGTTGACAGAGGCCACCGTTGCTATTCTATTGGAACCAGAAGTGGCAGATGGTGTCAGCCTGTGTGTCTCACCAGCCCACGTCCTGGCAACAACAGTACCCAGAGATAAAGCCGCAGAAGTCCTCTGAGGCACCAGGTATGTGACGTACATTATCTCTAACCCTCACGGCCATGTCTCGATCGGGCACTGCTTTCCCCATTTCAAGCAGAGAAGACGCAGGCACTGGGAGAGTCAGTGACTTGTCCGAGGCCCAGCTGGAAAGCTGCTGGGCCAGGATGTGGACTCCAGTCCTCTGACTCCAAGACCTTCACACCACGCCTGCTTCCATGCCTTGGTCCGTCTCAGCACCCTGAGCCCTTGGGGTCTAGCTCCCTCCCCAGTCTTGGAGGTCTGTCCTGGCTTCGGCAGGGAAGACCCCCTCGTCCAAGTGCACAGAGCCCAGGGCAGGAGTGAGTCAAATCCACCACGTGACGCAGAAGCACCTACTTGTCCGGTACTGGATGCCCAGCGCTGCCAAGCAGGCCACCAGCGCTGCCGCCAGAAGTGCCACCAGCACCACCAGCCGCTTCTCCACTTGGGTCCGCGAGGCCCAGCACCTCTGGCCGCTCCTGGGGCTGCGAAAGTTCACCTGCAGGGAAGGAGGCAGGAAGGGTGGGGAAGACGTGAGCCCAGGGCTCCCCCTTCCCAGGAGGAAGGGGCTCCGCTGCAGGCCCAGGCCCTGGGGAGGCATCAGAGCTGCCCTCCTGTCTCAGGGGTGGTCCGGTTCCCACAGAATCAGCCCTAATCCAGGAAAAGAACCGCCACCCTGCTTAGCAGCTCGAACTTGCTCCCAAACACCAGAGAGTCAAACAGCTTAACCCAGACAAGTTTGTGTTTTTTGTGTCACCCGATATGGGAGGAAGGAAAAAACTACAGCTTTTCCCTGTTTCTCCAGTAAGGAGTTCAAAAAGGAACAGGATGTTTGAACTTGCAGGCATCCAGCAAGCATGCGGCTCAGGCTCTCCCCAGAGCCCCCACAGCAACAAGGCCCGGACCAGCGTGACAACCACAGCAACGCTTCCCAGAAGCATGGACATCCGTATCTCATAAAACCTTCACAATCCCACGAGAGCTGCCTTATCACTTCTTTTTACAAATGAAGAAACTGAGGCCCAGAGAGGAGAGACCCTGGCCCTTGTCCGCCGCTGAATGGGTGGGCTAGGACTGGGACGCTGCCGATGGGAGAGCCCACCAGTGGGTCCGAGTTGGGTTTTGGGAGATGTCGGGGGAGACGCAAGGAGAAATAGCTCCATCTGGGCAGTTCCTCTAAGGGAGGAAAAATGTCCCCAGCCTAACAGTCTGGCTAACAGGAAGGGAGGCACAATAAGAGGAAGTGGAGGGTGTGGCAGGGCCCTCCCGGCTTGAGGAGGGACACACCAGCCAACAGCACTCAGAGCCTTCTGTCCAGACCCCTCACACCCAAGGCCAGTTTGGGGTCCCCTCTGTTCCAAGAGGTGCTTCCTGCAAAAGTCAGGGCCACAGGACAGGAAGGGTCTCCTGAGGGTGGGGCTCGGTTCTGTGACATTGCTGCTGCGTACAAACAGTTGAGCACCAACTCAGAACTGTGTATGAGATACACAGCCCAGCAGGGAGGCAGATAAAGAAACTGACTGGGGTGGGCAGGGGTTCAGTCAAGGAAGGCTTGCTGGAGGTGGTGACGTCTGGCCTGGGTCTTGAAGAATATGTAGGAGCCAGCCAGATCACTGGGGAAGGGAAGAGGCGAGGTGGGCAAGGCCTAGATCCTCAGGGGCACTGTCAGCCAGGTTAAAGAACTTGGACTTCCTCCTGAGGGCTGGGGAGACATGATTAGATCCGCCCTTTGGGAAGGACAAGCTAGAAGGAGCAGGCTGGGCAGGGATTGGGCATGGAAGCGGAGACTCCGAAGAGGGCCCACACAGCTCGCCAGGGCGAGGGGGAGCCGCAGAGGGAGATGAGGAGACCCAGGCTCGGACCTGCAAGTGCCCCACCAACAGCTGGGGGGTGGCTGCCCCCAGAGCCAGCTCAGAGCCCAAAGCGAGTCCCACATGCTGGCACTTGGGGAGCCGAAGTGGGTCACCTTAGGGAAGGGCCCCAGAGGCTGCATGGCCATCGCTAGGTATTTTCTGGGCAGAAAATGACTCAGGAATTGCTGCACTAGAGAAAGGGGAACATGAGAACTTTTTGTGGAAGAAAAATTGGGTTCTAAAACTGAGAAAAGGAACCAGGCGTGGTGGCACACACCTGTAGGCCCAGCAATTTGGGAGGCCAAGGCAGGAGGATCTCTTGAGGCTAAGAGTTCAAGCCCATCCTGGGTAACATAGTAAGACCCTGTCTCTAATAAATAAACAAGTAAATAAATAAATAAATGAAAATAAATGAATAAATAAATAATTTAAAATAAGATAAGGAACTTGATGCTTGGTGACACTTCTATGAAGGTCCTGGAGGCCCAGATACTAGGTCAGGCAGAGGGACAGATGCCATCTGTTGAAACCCCTGAAGGATCTCTTCTAAAACTGTGAGAAACAAAGATTTCCGACCATTATACTCTCGTTAGCCAAAACTTCCAGCTATGAGGGCCTGGTGCAGGGATAGACAGCTTGGGACAATGGTACCATGTACACACAGCACTCGAAAGTGCATAAAGTGTTTTTCAGAGATGTCAGTATCTCACGCACTCTACCTTGGGCACTGGCATTTAGGGCAGCCCCAAGGACTTGAAGCAGGCACTGCCCCCGCCTGGGGACTCTGATACACATGCTCCCTCTGCCCTGCTTCTGCCACTGGACTTGCCTCATCTTCCTCCCCCTCCTTTAGGCCTCTTGTGTCCCCCAGCATGGCTCAGCTCACAGGGCACAAAGATGTAGGTTTAAGAGGTACCCTTCTGCCTGGTGCCGGCTCTAGGAAGCCAAAGGACACAGCAACCAGGCTTGGAGAACAGGAACACCTCACCTTATCCAGACAGCGAAATGTCACGGTGTGGGTAACACAGAGACAGCAAGGAGCATGTGCATTTAAGGAGTGGAAAGGACGGAAGGAAGAAACAGGAGGAAGGGAGAAAATGAAAGGAATGGGGAGGGAGGAAGGATAAAAAAGGTAATGACAGCAACTAATAAATATTTGTGTGCTTACCATGTGCCTGGCACTATGTTATTCTACTCTGTTGCTACATGGTGCAATGCCATCTTCTCAACATCCTTAAGAGTAGATATTGGTATTAGCTCCAGAAGGAACACAGGAGGGGGCACGGGAGGTGGGGGGAGAACAGTGAGACAACCCATCTCTCCAGAGCTGGCAGCCGTGTCCCAGTTAGGCTGAGCTACCCTCTTGGAGGAGTCACAAGTCAAGCTGACTGTCACTGTGCGATGCAAAGTGCTAAACCTAAACAGATGGTGTTCACGGTAAAATTAAATTAGAATTAAGCCAGAATGGAATTAAAATCCATACTTCCAGGCAAGAATGGCAAAAGGAATTAGGAAATATGATTTTTAACCTCCGTCATAGTCTTTGCTTGACTTGTACTCTCAGGCTAAGTGCCTCTTGGTTTCTGGACAAGTCTTGTCTATGCGGGCAGAATGAATCTAGAGGCATCTCCGGGGCCAGGAGAAGTCACCTGGGGGTACTGGGCAGGGATCGAGAGGCCTCTCTAGGAAAAGCTGGCCAATTCCTAGGTGCAAGGGCTGGGGCACTGATCTGCGTCCTGTGGCCGTCTGGCCTTGGCCGAGCCCCTTGTCTCTGTACCCCCATCATACTTGCCCTGCTCCTTCTTTGGGGAGCAGAGAGGATCCCACGAGATGGGGTCGCAGCAAGGGAAGATGTGAGTGGTTTCTCACTTTCCTTTTGGAAACGAGGGCATGTCAATCATGGGGGACGGGGCTGCAGCAATGCAAAGTGGCTGTCAGCCAGGGAGCAGAGCTGACACCTGAGAAGCACGGTAGATGTCCTGCTCCCTGGTGGGCTGCTTTCTAACCTGTTGTCGTGTGAGGCAGAGAGAGAAAGGGGGTGCCCTCAAAAAAGAGAGGTGGAGAGTGAGGGAGAGAGAGAAAGTTGAGTGGTCCGGCCCAGGAGTTCCCAGGGTTTCCACAGCCAAGGGAACAAAGCCCTAATCGGGGATAAATATTCAGTTACAGAAGTGAGTGCTTGGCTCACCTAGGCTTACAGCAAGAACAAGTTCTGCAAGTGAGGACGGGGCACCACCGCCCCGGGGCCCAGGAGAGGAGCCAACAGCAGGAGGGGTGGGGAGCCGGGCAGGAGGGAAGGCAGAGACTCCTCCCGAGCCTGCCAGCCTCCCCGGCGACCTGGGCTGCATGGCAGCAAACGGAGTCCGTTGGCCCAGGGCTTGGCAGGGATCCCACCCCCTGCAGCCCAGAAGCCCGGCCACCCACAAGGGCTGGCAGGAGGGCCAGGCTGGCAGAGCAAGCAGACCATGACAGCTCTGCCCAGTGAGGTGCCCTGCCTCCATGAGGGTGTCAGTTTGGGGAAGTTTCTGCCAGTAAAGTTTCTATGAGGAGGACTTCCGGCTGAGGGTACTGTGGTCAGCCCAGAGCAGCACTCTTACATCCTCTTGTCCTCCCACCTCTGGCTGAGCCCTGCCTGTCCCCTTGCCCCCCACGCCTGACTTTCCTCAAGTGACTGGTAACAGATTAAAGTATTACCTGTGGCAGGGGATGGGACTCCTCACATCTTAACAGGAATAAAAAAAATATGGTATTTAGAAGAAGTGCTTTCTAGCTCTCTTTGTTTCCCAGAAGGAACACCCAGCTCCCCACAGCATAGGAGAAAGATGGTAAACCTCAGAAGTCAAAGGTCAGCTGAGATCCCATTGTGTGTGGCTGGGCAGCCTCTAGGCCTCGGTCTCCCATCTCTAAGATGAGGAAGCTGGGTGAGGTCCCAGGTGTGACCATCGCAGACTCTAGAACCTTAAGGCCGAGAGTATAATGCTCCAACACGGGGACAGAGTTTATATGATACCTCCAGGTAAGGAGAGGTTTTTATTTATGTATTTATTTTTACAGACAGAGTCTCACTCTGTTGCCCAGGCTGGAGTGCCATGGTCTGTTCATAGCTCACTGTAGCCCACAACTCCTGGGCTCAAGTGATCTTCTGCCTCAGCCTCTGGAGTAGTTGGGACTACAGGTGGCTGGCTATAGCAGGGCTCAGGCTTTGGAGGGAAAGCTAGTATAATTAGGGCACCACCACACCCCCTGGCTAATTAAAAAAAATTTTTTTTTTTGGTGGCGATACGGTCTCAATATGTTGCCCAGGCTGGTCTTGAACTCCTGGTCTCAAGTGATCCTCCTGCCATGGCCTCCCAAAGTGCCGGGTTTATAGCTGCCAGCCACTGCATCTCACCAGAAGTTTTTTTAAAGCAGTGAGTGGGCTTGTCCCCAAAATCACCCTCAAAAGACAGCCCTGTGCATGGTGAAAAAAAAATAACAAGACCACGACTAAGAATTTAAATATCTCGGCTTTCTTTTTCCTTAAAATAAAATAGATTTTTAGAAGTAGCTGGATGAGTTTCAAAGGTTTTGGTAGACAGTTGAGGCCACCTGCTCCCCGGTTCAGGCTGCAGGTGTAACTTTGGCTATTTCCCTTCATGCCACTGAAATAATGTGTGTTCAGGTACAGGGAGCTCAGGCTTTGGAGGGAAGGCTATTTGTTTTTTTTTCTTTTTGAGACAGAGTTTTGCTCTGTTGCCTGGGCTAGAGTGCCATGGCGTCAGCCTAGCTCACAGCAACTTCCAACTGCTGGGCTCAGGCAATCCTGCCTCAGCCTCCCGAGTAGCTGGGACTACAGGCCTGCACCACCACGTCTGGCTAATTTTTTCTGTTTTTAGTTGTCTGGCTAATTTCTTTCTATTTTCAGTAGAGACGGGGGGGGGGGGCGGTCTCGCTATTGCTGAGCTTGGTCTCAAACTCCTGACCTCAAGCCATCGTCCTGCCTTGGCCTCCCAGAGTGCTAGGATTATAGGCATGAGCCACTGTGCCGAGCCAGGAAAGCTATTATATTTAGAGCATCACTGAGCTATCACCTATGGTGAGTTTCTGTAATAATCCTGATAAGAAGCAATCCATTTTCTTTTCTTTTCTTTTTCTTTTTTTTTTTTTTTAGACAGAGTCTCACTGTGTTGCCTGGGCTAGAGTGCCATGGCGTCATCCTAGCTCACAGCAACCTCAAACTCCTGGGCTCAAGCGATCCTCCTGCCTCAGCCTCCCGAGTAGCTGGGACTACGGGCATGCGCCACCATGCCCGGCTAATGTTTTCTATATATTTTTAGTTGTCCAATTAATTTCTTTCTAATTTTAGTAGAGACGGGGTCTCGCTCTTGCTCAGGCTGGTTTCGAACTCCTGAGCTCAAACAATCTGCCCGCCTCGGTTTCCCAAGGTGCTAGGATTACAGGCGTGAGCCACCGCACCCGGCCTTGTCTTGTGTTTTTTAAAAACCACCCGGTTCAGTTCTTGATTTCTTGAAACCATTGAAGTGGAAGATTGGAAAATTCCACTAAAGTGGAATTCTTAGAAATTCCTCTACTGGGCTTTCTCCCTTGCGATCCTTACCTGGACCCCCTGCTCCCCTGCGACCTCCATCTCCTCCCCCCGCCCCTGCCAGGGGGCAGCTGCCACCCTCATAAATCACCTGTAGCAATTAGTGTACCAGGCTGTAAAGTAGCTTAGGACTCTGCCTCACTAAAGTTAACTCTGCTGTAACCGTGCCCCTCCTTAAGGAGAGT